>JAJAQF010000068.1:168192-370879 GCA_020510985.1 Pholidichthys leucotaenia | reverse complement strand
TATTGTAGAAATGTTGAAGATACACAGGAATTCACGTGAGGTTCAGAGTACGAGTTTTATTTTTAGCCTCACTCTAGAGGCGTGCCACCAGCTCTCCAAGCTGTAGCCAGAATACCCCGAGATTCCCAGCGGCACACATACATATTCCACAATGAACAACTGAGATCTTAAGGAGTGGCTAAGTGCTGTCAGCCACTTTCTTTCTACATATTCTACAACTATCAATAATACACTTCAACAGCAGAAGTCTTAACAAAAACTTTCCACAGATTCAGGACTATTTAAAACAGCTAGACAGAAAATTTACAGCTATCGCAGTCTCTGAAACTTGGTTTAATGAAGAGCAGGCTCCCCTGATGGCAATAGAGGGATATCAGATGTTTCATATTAACAGATCTCAAAAAAAGGGTGGTGGTGTTGCACTGTATATTGATGACCTGTATAGATGTAAGCTTGTAAATGGAATGTCCTTTGCACGACCAGGGATTTTGGAATGTGTTACTGTTGAGATTGACCAAGATAAAACAAAAAATCTAATTATAAGTTGTACATATAGAACGCTGGGAACTTGCATTGAGACATTCAGAGATAAATTAGTTGAGCTGTACAATAATATTACTAGTAAGAAAATGGTAGTAATTTGTGGAGATTTCAATATTGATTTACTAAATCCACATCAACAAAATGTAGTTACAGAGTTCATGAATTCTATGTACAGCATGAGTCTATATCCCACAATAACACATCCCAGTAGAATCACAGTTCACACTGCTACACTTATTGACAACCTGTTTGTTAATATTATTGATAAGAAAATAGAAAGTGGATTATTGATAAATGATATAAGTGACCATTTGCCAACCTTTGCACTTATCCATGGCCACACGGGGGCCAATACAGAAAAAATTTAAAATCGTTCAGATACAAATCACAAAATGCAATCAGTTCTTTTAAAGAGGACTTGCGGAAGCAAGACTGGACAGAAGTCTATGTATCAGATGTAAATGAAGCCTATGACACATTTATAAACATTGTAACCACTCTTTATGAAAAAAATTGTCCATTAGTAAAGAAAAAGCTTAAACATGAATTTGCCGATAAGCCATGGTTAACCAAAGGATTACAAAAGGTGTGTAAAAAGAAAAATTTATTATATAAAGCTTTTCTAAAGAAAAGGACAAAAGAAGCAGAGCAGCAGTATAAAACATACAAAAATAAGTTAACATATATAATAAGATGTAGTAAAAGAGACTATTACAGTAAAGAACTGGAGAAAAACAGAGACAATATTAAAAATACATGGACAATACTTAACAATATTCTTGGAAATAAAAACAGAAATACAAGCTACCCAACCGATTTTTCAAAAAATAAGAAAACGACTCAGAGTGTGAATGCAGCTTCACCTGCAGATGAATTTAATAACTTTTTTGTTAACATTGGTCCTAATTTGGCTCGAGAAATACCCATTACGGCACCTACAGGTGATACAATAAGCAAAAACACTGCTATAAAAGACTCCATTTTCATAAAGAACACAGACGAGAGAGAGGTCATTGAAATTGTTAAATCGTTTAAAAGTAAAACATCTACGGACTGTGATGGTATTGACATGCTCTTAGTAAAGACTATTATTGAATGCTTAGTGAAACCACTGACGTATATCTGTAACCTGTCTCTCCAAACAGGTATATTTCCCAGTGCAATGAAAATAGCTAAAGTAATTCCGATATACAAGACGGTTGACGGAGGGGAACTTTCAAACTATAGACCAATTTCACTATTGCCGCAATTTTCCAAGATACTTGAAAAAATATTCTATGAGAGAATTGACAACTTCATACTGAAGGATAATTTATTGTGTGAGCAGCAATATGGGTTCAGACACAAGAGGACAACTGCATTTGCTCTAATGGAATTTATAGAAAAAATATCAACTGCCGTTGAAAATAAAGAGTATTCAGTTGGAGTATTACTGGATCTTAGAAAAGCATTTGATACAGTGGATCATAATTTATTATTAAAGAAACTACAAAATTGTGGTATTAGAGGGGTAGCACTGTCCTGGTTATGTAGTTACTTAAAGAATAGATATCAGTATGTATGTGTTGGTAACAAAAACTCACAGTTACTGAAGGTTACTTGTGGAGTCCCACAGGGTTCAGTTTTGGGGCCATTGTTATTCAATATGTATATAAATGATATATGTAAAATTTCAGAAAAAATGGATTTAATATTGTTTGCCGATGACACTAATTTATTATGCAGTGGAAGCAATTTGGAACAACTTTTGGATACACTCGGAAAGGAATTAGGAAAGCTTAAACTGTGGTTTGATTCAAACAAACTAACGCTCAATTTAAGTAAGACAAAATTTATAGTTTTTAACAACCATCACAACAACTTAGTATCTAAACTCAGTGTAAATGGTGTAGAGATTGAAATGGTATCCGAAACTAAATTTCTTGGAGTAATAATTGATAATAAACTGTGTTGGAAGTCACATATTAATTATATTAAAGGTAAAATATCCAAATCAATCACAATACTACACAGAGTGAAATATTTGCTGAATCAACCCACATTATATACTTTGTATCATTCATTAATACTCCCATACATGACATATTGTACTGAAGTATGGGGAAATACATATAAAACAAACATATATCCAGTCTTTATGCTTCAGAAGAGAGCTATTAGAATAATAAACAAAGCCGCTTACAGGGAACCAACAAACCCACTTTTTGTTAAATTAAAAGCTCTCAAGTTGAAAGATCTGGTTGACTTTAAAACTGCAGTAATAATGTTTAAAGTGAAGAATCTATCACTGCCCGCAAATATCCAAAAGCTGATCCAAATAAAGGAGAAACAATATCATTTCAGAGGAACATGTATATTTCAAAAACCTTCAGTGAGAACTACCACCAAGCAACACTGTGTTTCAGTGCAAGGAGTCAGATTATGGAACGATTTTGGACCTGAATTAAAATCATGTACAACGCTTGGACAATTTAAACAAAAACTAAAGGAAGAAATACTCCAAACATATTTACAAGATGACATGTAAAATCACATCAGGATTGTCATATCCAGTCTGCGTTGTGTTGTAGCTTAGTTTTTTGTCACATTTTGTCTTAGCTTTGTTCTGAATTGTAATCGCTCTTGTTTGTTTATCTTTTGAATTCTTGGATGGAATATGGGTGGGCAATATAAGCTGCGGCTTCAGCCATCACCCATTTCAGATAACTTATGTTGAACTGTATAATCAGAGGAGTTATTGTTTGATTTGACCTTGCTGGATTTTCTTTCCCCCTTTGTTATATTATTCTGTTTCTTTTAATCTGTACTTTTAATCTATTCGAAAAATAAAGGAGCCCTGACCAAGTACTGAGTGGTACATGGACATACTTTTCAGTCAGCCAACATTTCTATTAAAAATTATTATTTTTAAAATAATTTTATGTAACATTCAAAATTTTTTTGAGAAAGTGAATTTGGGGTTTTCATGAGCTGTAGCCATAATCATCAAAAAATAAAAGAAACAGCTGAAGTATATCACTGTGTGTGTAATGAATCTATATAATATAGGAGTTTCGTTTTTGAACTGAATTACTGAAATAACTTTTCGATGATGTTGTAATTTATTGAGATGCACCTGTAGAGGCTGCAGTTCAATCTTTTGCAAACTCTGAATTTAGTGACAGTCGTGTCACAGCCCCAGATCTGAGGTGGAGTTTGACAAACAAGCTTCGTCCAAGGTGTATGCTGTGAACAAGGCTGCAGTTGTCTGAACGGCATCTTTAGAGGAAAACTAAAAGTGTCCAGGGTTCAGCCGGCCCAGAAACTTGCTAGTTTCACACATGTAAAAACTCATATTAAGAGATCAATATGCAGATGTTGTGAATCGACATTAGTTCACTCATAAGGGAATCAAATCAAATTGAAGAGTTGATCTTTTGAACCCACCCCTACTACAGGCCACTCAAACCACACGCCCCTGTCTATTTGGACTTTTACACTTTCAGATATTTAGTTCACTCAGGCTATGTTCAGCTAAATGGCTAGTATTAGCCACATAATGGCATGTCAACCGCAGAGCCCAGCAGGGAGGAAAAAGGGAGGGTGTAGTTAGAGCACCCTCTAGGTCACCAAGCTGGGGCTCAGTAGGAGTTTAACAGAATCTACAAGAGCCCGTTGTGAGGAGGGCTCCTTCATCTGTGTGTAAAATGATGCTGCAACAAATAAACTCTGATGTGTTCTGACCAACTCACATCACCACATTTCATTAACACCTCTGGAAACGAAAATGTGGAAAAGGGGGCATGCCATGGCCACTTAGGAATATTCAGAATAACAGAAAACATCAGGGTTTGAAGTGGTTAAGGATTCATTTGGAGCACAATTATTAAACATTGTGAGGATCAAATGTCTCAAGCGGAGGCAGAAGTGTGAATCACTGTGAATTTGCTCTCCGAGTGTTGGAACGAGTCCACAGAATCACCACCACAGAGCTGACGGAGCCAACGGGAGGCCCTCTGCAGCCTTGAGGTCACACACCAGAGGGATTCTGGGTTCACAGCGGAACGTTCCCCTTCATAAGACCCTAATGAATCTGGGTCAGGTTTTTAAAGGTAGCATTCATCAGCTCCGTCCTGGTCCAAGGTCAAAATAAAAGACAAGCAGACAGCCACGGAGGATGCAAAGCTGTTCAGCTGGAGAGAATAAAGTGCTCCGTCTAAAAAGGGCATCTTTATTTTTTCACGCCGTTAATTCCTTCTGCAGGGGACGGCTCAATCGTCTGCTGCTGCGTGCCACAGTCAAGCAGCACTTTCACAACAGTTTATGTCCTTCTCTCATTCGAAAAGTAAAACCAGCGGCGGGTGTAGCTGAAGCAGTGAGACGGAGATGAATGAGTGCCTGTGAGACGGAGCCGTCCAGAGCAGCCCGCTGTCCCACATACGGCTCTGAAGGAAAACAAGAGCAGCGCCGTCTTCCTCCAGGTCCATGCAGCTGAAGTGGGTCACTGCCGCCAGTCACCAAACACACGTCCACCAGGAAACGTCTGAGCGTCACACAGCGCGTGTAGCTAGGGCTGACTGCCATCAGTGTGGCAGTAAGGAGGAGGGGGCAGAACCCGGCCACTGGTCCTGCCGGTCTGGAACTGATGAAACATCCTGAAACAGCTCTGAAGAGTCCGGGGTTATACCAAGAAAAAAGAGCATCACCGGGGCACATGAGCCGTCCACATGGAGCAGCAGGACAGGCTTCGTTCTGAAGCATCAGAGCTTTAAATTACAGTTGGAAAACTTGATTTGTTGCTTTTCTTCAGAACAAATAAAACTAGAAGGAACTCAGAGAGGGCATACCTCCACCAAGGCTGTTGTCCACCCAAACGCCGCTCTGCCGCTGCCTATCAGCAGCAGGTGGAAATGTTGGTGGAGGTAAAAATCCATCCAGGAGCTTTTCTGTAATCCTGCTAAACCAGTGCTCGGACACTGAGCCTTGGTGGAGGTATGCACTCATGGATCACATCCAAAATGTTATGGGTTCCTCTGCAGCCCAAGGACCACCTCTGGTGAATCCTGCTGACAGACAAACCAGCCAAAAGAGATGAAAACATGGCCTCCTTGGTGGAGGTATTACATCCAGGGAGTCAAGTCAAGTCTGGTAGAGTCAACCAGGACACGTCACCACATGAAAAACCTGAATGAATAATAAACGCCTTCAAATAAGACGGCAGAAGCAGGATGACTAGAAACGTGGGCCCAAAATGAAGCCAAAGGCCCGCGGCGTCTGTTTGTTTCCTCCATTCCTTTCAGTTTTCCTGACCTGTCAAGTCTTCTGGGTCGTGAAGCCTGTCCCAGCTTCTTGTGGTGCAAGGCGACGTACACGCTGACAGACCACCAGTCCATCACAGGGCAGTTACCATAGCAACGCAGCACTCAGGGCCAATCGCATGTGACAGCTTTATTTTGAATGCAGCAAAACATAAAAATCACACCAACTATTCAGTCACAGCAGTGCAGAGAACCTTTTTGAACTTGACGTGTTAATCCTGAACACCACTGACGTGACTGCAGTGATGTGGGGAAGGAGCACATGGGAAGTGCAGAACTGATTCAGAGCCTTTATTTATTTAGTTCACTTTTTGCCAATTAATACAAAACGGAGCAATAAGATTAGCTCTCCACAGTGGAAGCAGGTACTCTGTGAACTGCTGTGACTCAATACTGTGTATTTTTTGTGTTTTACTGCATACCCCCTAACGCTGCCACTCATTTTTGCCGCTCAGTGTTTTTTTTTTTAACTGCCATGAGTTCTGTTGTGCGACGTCACACACATACCTTCTGTACACACAGACAGACAACCATTCACTGTCACATTCAGACCTACAGAAAATTTACAATCCCCAGTCAATTTAACCTGAAGCTACGGTCACAAAGATTCTTACGAATGATAGGCTCGCAGGTTTTGGAGCAACATCTGCTGCCATCCAAGCAACGTCTTTTTCAAAGACATCCCTGCTTATTTCAGCAAGACAACGTCAAGCTACATTCTGCAGGTGTTTCAAGAGCGTGGCTTCATAGTAAAAGAGTGCAGATACGACACCAGAGGTTGTGCTACGATTTATTGCTGTCCATCAAGATGACGGAGACGATTGCAACAATTCTGTCAGGACCCATTATAATTCATCATAAAAATACATTAGTCCTGATTATACTCAAAGCTGCCAACTAACAAAATAAAGAGAATGTTGTATTTAAATAATTATTTTTGGTGTATTTTTAAAAGAAATTAATCCAGACACAAGAGGTGCAGAAGCCAGTGTACTCCTAGTGACGGTCCCAAGCCCGGGTAAATGGGGAGGTTTGTGTCAGGAAGGGCATCCAATGTAAAACTTTTGCCAAATCAAACATGCAGATCATGACAAATGAGACTTTCATACTGGATCAGTCGAGGCCAGTGTTCACAACGACCGCCACCGGTGCTGTTAACCAACAGGGTGGTGGTGGAAATTGGGCTACTGTTGGTCGAAGATCGAGGAGGAGGAGAGGGGGAAGGTGTGTTAGGAGGGAGAGAGAGAAAAGGAAATGTAGAAGTGTGGAGGTGAGAGTAGGGATGTTAAATGTAGGGACTATGACTGGTAAAGGCAGAGAGTTGGCTGATATGATGGAGAGAAGAAAGCTAGATATACTGTGTGTTCAAGAAACCAGATGGAAGGGAAGCAAGGCTAGGAGCATTGGAGGTGGATTTAAACTGTTCTACCAAGGTGTAGATAGGAAGAGAAATGGAGTAGGAGTAATCTTGAAGGAAGAGTATGTGAAGAGTGTTCAGGAGGTAAAGAGGGAGTCGGACAGAATCATGAGTTTGAAGCTAGAAGTCAAAGGTGTGATGTTGAATGTTGTCAGTGCGTATGCCCCACAAGATGGATGTCAGGTAAAAGAGGAATTCTGGAGTAAGTTGGATGAAGTGGTAAAGAGTGTTCCCAGTGGGGAGAGAGCGGTGACTGGAGCGGACTTTAATGGACATGTAGGTGAAGGGAACAGAGGTGATGAGGAGGTCCTGGGTAGGTATGGTCTTAAGGAGAGAAATGTGGAAGGTCAGATGGCTGTGGATTTTGCTAAAAGGATGGAAATGGCTGTGGTGTCAAGAAGAGAGAGGAACATAGGGTGACTTACAAGAGTGGAGGAAGGTGCTCACAGTTGGACTACATCTTATGCAGAAGGTGAAATCTGAAAGAGATAGGAGACTGCAAGGTGGTGGCAGGGGAGAATGTAGCTAGACAGCATCAGATGGTAGTCTATAGGATGACTTTGGAGAGCAAGAAGAGGAAGAGAGTGAAAGCAGAGCCAAAGATTAAGTGGGGGAAGTTCCAGAAGGAAGAAGGTCACACAGAGTTCAGGAAAGAGTTGATACAGGCTCTGGGTGGTAGGGAAGAATTACCAGATGACTGGGAAAGTACAGCAAAAGTATTGAGGGAAATGGGTAGAAAGGTATG
Organism: Pholidichthys leucotaenia; assembly: GCA_020510985.1. Taxonomy (NCBI): domain Eukaryota; kingdom Metazoa; phylum Chordata; class Actinopteri; order Cichliformes; family Pholidichthyidae; genus Pholidichthys; species Pholidichthys leucotaenia. Next base: position 362,877 of record JAJAQF010000068.1, on the reverse strand, counting down.
TGGTGTATCCATTGTACAGAGGAAGGAAGACAAGGCGACTTGGTGGTGGAATGAGGAGGTACAAGAAAGTGTTCAAAGGAAGAGGCTAGCAAAGAAAAAGTGGGATAGTCAGGAAGATGAAGAAAGTAGGCAGGAGTATTTGGAATCTAGGTGCATGGCAAAGAGAGAGGTGACAAAAGCAAAGGAAAAAGCATATAGTGAGTTGTATGAGAGGCTGGACACTAAGGAAGGAGGAAAGGACTTGTATCAACGGGCTAGACAGAGAGATGGAGCTGGAAAAGATGCACATCAGGTTAGGCTGATTAAGATCAGAAATGGTAATGTACTAACAAATGATGAGAGTGTGTTGAGAAGGTGGAAGGAGAACTTTGAAGAGCTGATGAATAAAGAAAATGAGAGAGAGAGGAGGATAGATGAAGGACAGATGGTGAACAAGGAAGTCCCAAGGATCAGCAAGGCAGAAGTGAGGGCAGCTTTGAAGAGAATGAAGAATGGAAAGATGACATACTGTACCTGTGGAGGTATGGAGATGTTTAGGAGAGATGGCAGTGGACTTTTGAACCAGATTGTTTAACACAATCTTGGAGAGTGAGAGGATGCCTGAGGAGTGGAGAAGAAGTGTTTTGGTACCAATTTTCAAGAACAAAGGTGATGCTCAGAGCTGTAGTAACTACAGAGGCATAAAGTTGACCAGCCACACTATGAAGATATGGGGAAGAGTTGTTGAAGCCAGGTTAAAAGAGGTGACAGTCAGTGAGCAGCAGTATGGTTTCATGCCAAGAAAGAGTACTACAGATGCAATGTTTGCTCTAAGAGTGCTGATGGAGAAGTATAGAGAAGGTCAGAAGGAGTTGCACTGTGTCGTCGTGGATCTAGAGAAAGCAGATGATAGGGAGCCAAGAGAGGAAGTGTGTTACTGTATGAGGAAGTCAGGAGTGGCAGAGAAGCATCATTGCTCCAGAAGTGTTATTGCTAAAGAGTTTAACAACTTTTTCATAAACTCTGTGCTAGAAATGTCCACTTAATTTAATCCACCTGATCATAATTGTGATGAAGTGTTTTGAACGGCTTGTCAAACCACACATTACAGCCTGCCTCCCTGCATCCCACGACCCACTCCAGTTTGCATATCGTTCAAACCGCTCCACGGAGGATGCTATAGTCACCACCCTACACTCTGTCATCACCCACCTGGACCAGAAAGACACCTACGCCAGACTCCTGTACATTGATTTCAGTTCAGCATTCAACACCATTATTCCCCAGAGACTGATGGAGAAATTACTCCTTCTCGGTCTGAACACCGCCACATGTCTCTGGATCCTGGATTTCCTGACTGAGAGACCTCAGTCTGTCCGGGTTGGAAACAACATCTCCAACTCTGTCACGCTGAGCACCGGATCCCCTCAAGGCTGTGTACTCAGTCCTCTGTTGTTTACACTTCTAACACATGACTATGTATCCAGACATGAGGGGAACCAGATTATTAAGTTTGCAGACGGCACCACGGTGGTGGGACTTATTCAGAGGGATGAGGAATCAATGCACAGGGAAGAAGTGAGAGACCTGGAGGGCTGGTGCAGGGAGAACAATCTGGTGCTCAACGTGGACAAAACGAAGGAGATGATTATCGACTTCTGGTGGTCACAGCCTGAGCACGTCCCCCTCAGCATCGGCAGCCATTTAGTGGAGAGAGTGGAGAACATCAAGTTCCTCGGAGTGCAGATCTCGCAGGACCTGACCTGGAGCAAGAATTCCTTGGGGACCAGGAAGCGGGCTCAGCAGAGACTGCACTTCTTGAGGAAACTCAAACAGGCCTCTCTCCCCATCTGCATCCTCAGGACCTTCTACAGAGGTGTGGTGGAGAGTGTTCTGACGTACTGCATTGCTACATGGTACTCCAGCTGCAGTATGTCAGACAAAAAAGCCCTGCAGAGGATAGTCAAGGGGGCTGAGAGGGTAATTGGAGTCTCCCTCCCCTCTGTCCAAGAACTTTTTCAGAACCGTTGTAGGAGCAGGGCACTGAACATTGTCAAGGACCGTTCTCACCCTCTGCATAAACACTTTGAACTTCTTCCATCTGGTAAACGATTCCGGAGCATCAGAGGCAGAACCACCAGACTGATCAACAGCTTCCTTCCACAAGCTGTCAGGATGCTGAACAGTTGACCCGGAATCTCTCATACACACTACTGCACCTACGGACATTTTGTATATTATTTGTATATTATAATTAGTTAGTTTTTTCCCCAAGTATGTCTCAGGAATGTGTGAATGGATGTGGGGGGGGGGGGGGGTGAAGCTATGTGGGAGTGTGTCTTAAATCATGCTGCTTCTATTTATATGGATGCCGAGAGAAACGCAATTTCATCTTGCCTGCACTACAGTTGTATGTACAGCAATATAATAAAGTTTGATTTGATTTGATAATTCCAGTCCTATTAACCCCTCACAACCAGTTTTTAATATATTAGAAATAACTGAAAAGGAAGTCGCAAATATCATCAGCTCATTCAATAGCTCAAAAGCAACACATGAGCATGGTCTTAACACCAAATTTTTAAAATAAAGAGTCTCTAATTTGTCCAATTACTCATTTAATCAATCTGTCAATCAAACATCCCAATCAAACGTCCCAACTACTTGGAAGGTAGGAGTGGTCAGACCAATTTTCAAAACAAGGAGTAAAACTGACAAACAACTACAGACCAATCCGCGTCTTACCTGTCATCTCCAAAATAACTGAAAAATGGGTGGCCACACTATTATGTGAACATATGAATTCTGGAAATGCCCCCCTGCATCACGCACAGTTTGGGTTCTGTGTCCACCACTCAGCAGAGTCTGCAATAAGCTTGTTCCTAGAGAAAACTAAATCTTTCTTAGATAAGTGCAATTGTGTAGGTGCTGTGTTTTTAGATCTGAAGAAGGCGTTTGACACCGGTGACCACAACATCCTTTTAAGTAAACTTATTCAGTTCAACTTTTCAGAACATGCTGTCAAATAGATGAAATCCTATTTAACAGACAGACAGCAATGTGTAATGGTCAACAGTGTCAAATTGCCATATTTGAAATGTCAAATGGGTGTCCAACAAGGCTCCATACTTGGACCAATACTATTCTCCCTGTACATAAATGATCTACCAAATGCATGCAGAAGCATTCATATACAAATGTATGCCGATGGCACGGTAATATTCACACCTGCAAAAAACATCCAAGAAGCCGCCTGTATTCTTACAACAGCGATGACCCAAATCCATGACTGGCTGAATAATTCATGTCTCCTACTAAACACTTAAAAAAAACTGTTTGATGATGTTCACCAAACAACGATCAAATATTACAAACATTTTCTTAAAAGAGGAGGAGCTGCAACTAGTCGAGGAATTTAAGTACCTTGGCGTGATTTTAGACTCCTCATTAACCCTTAAAAAGCACATCAAAAAAATCTCAAACATAATCAAATTCAATCTAAGAAATTTTAAACAAATTAGACCATCGCTGACAGTTAATGCAGCCAAAATGTTTCTGCATGCAATGCTCTTCTCACACATCGATTCCTGTTTCACCAACTGATCACTCACTGGTGTAACCATGATCAAACCATTGAATCTTTATACAAAAAAGCCATAAAAATCTTTGATAAGAAAGATCCCACATATCATTGCTGTCACATTTACAAGAAATATAATCTTCTGTCTCTTGAAAATTATAAAACTCTCAAATTTGCCTGTTCAATTTATAAAATGGTAAATGGCTATGCACCACTCCCCCCCCTTCCCGGGAGAATATGTTAAACTGAGAACTGTCACCGGTACAACCACCGGAGCAATCACTAGAGGAGCTCTGGAGAGAAGAGGAATGAAAGTCAGTTGAAGCAAGACAAAATACATGAGTGTGAATGAGAGGGAGGCAGGTGTAACGGTGAAGATGGAAAGAGTAGTGGTATTTGTTCTCTGTGGGGGTTGGTGGCATTGTCCTACTTGCTCGGGGTTTCCCGGAGGGGGGGCGGGGTTGCTGCAACCGGCCCCCCTCTTCATATGTTTCCTGACAAACCACTCACATGCACACACTTATTTTGCGCTAACTCTCATACACACACACATGGATGCACACACACAAATGTCTCTTCTTCAGCAGGTGTGGATACCAGACTCATGTTGAGACCTCTTGGAAGAAGCAGTCTGTCATCTGTTTGTTGTAGTTGTTGGTTTGTTTTTCTTCTTTGTCTGTTCCTCTCCCTTTTCTTTCCCCCTCCCCACAACTCCTCTCCCCATTCCCCATTCCCCATCCTGTTGGGTCCTTCATGGGTAAAATAATTTAAATAAAGTATTAAAAGTTATTACAAGAGGACTTTACAACAATACACAGCACATATAGAGAGACTGTATCAAGCTCCTTTTTGCAAAGTAAATCTGTTTGGCACAAAAAGGGAAGCAGATTTATGTTGTGCTCACCTAGCTGTTAAACAGGGCAAGAGGGGAAAGTAGATGAGTTTAAATACCTGGGGTCAACCATCCAAAGCAATGGAAAATGCACAAGAGAGGAGAAGAAGAGAGTGCAGGCAGGGTGGAGTGGATGGGGATGAGTGTCAGGGGTGATTTGTGACAGAAAGGTAGCAGCAAGAGTGAAAGGGAAGATTTCAAGATTTTCAAGCGACAGCTTGAACGCCTGAGCTGCAAAACTGGTCTGACTGTACACACCCTCGCTCACATAGAACTGATGCACCTATATCAATCTTCACTCAATGAAGCTCGCTCTGCCTACTGCTCCAGCATCATTCACTCTGGATCCTCCAACCCCCGCACTCTGTTCTCCACCATCAACAAACTCCTCAAACCCCAGGACATCATTTCATCATCCTTCACCCCTGAAAAATGCAATAGCTTTCTATCATTTTTCCATTCCAAAATTGACAATATTCACAACCAGCTTGCCTCCTCCCCAGCCATCACCCCTGACTCAGAACCCACTTCTTCTCCACCCATAGATAAACAGCTCTCCCTTTTCTCACCCATAACCACTGATGAACTTTCCGAAATACTCTCCAGCATGAAATCATCTACATGCCCCTTGGACCCCATCCCCTCCCCCCTTATCAAAGCCTGTCTCACCCCTCTTGCCCCCCTTATCATCGACACCATCAACTCCTCCCTCACCACTGGCACTGTCCCCCCATCACTTAAGATTGCTGCCATCACCCCCCCTCCTTAAGAAACCTGGCCTGGACTCTGACGACCCCAACAATTTCAGACCTATCTCCAACCTCCCATTTCTGGCTAAAATATTGGAAAAAGCTGTCGCCACTCAACTCAAGAAACACCTCCTCTCCAACAAACTCTACGAAACATTTCAATCTGGATTCCGTTCTCACCACAGCACTAAAACCGCCCTCCTCAGGGTCACCAATGACCTCCTGCTCGCCTCTGACTCTTGCTCCCTCACCATTCTTCTCCTCCTCGATCTCAGCGCTGCTTTCGATACCATCAATCATTCCATCCTGCTCCGTTGTCTGCTTTCTATTGGCATCACTGACTCCGCCCTCTCTTGGTTCACCTCCTACCTGTCTGAGAGATTCCAGTACATCTCCATCAACAATCATAAATCACGCACCACCCCCGTCTCACACGGTGTCCCTCAAGGCTCTGTGCTCGGTCCAACCCTTTTCATTCTCTACATGCTTCCGCTTGGTCACATAATCCGTCAACATGGTCTTCACTTTCACTGCTACGCCGACGACACCCAGCTGTACATCTCCTCTAAATCCATCACCCCCACCATTCTCTCCACCATCACCGACTGCCTTACAGACATAAAAACCTGGATGACTAACAACTTTCTCAAGCTAAACAGCAATAAAACAGAAATCATCATTTTTGGACCAAACTCTCTTTTACCCTCTTCCCAGAACTTTTCATTCCAAATCAGAATCAGAATCAGAATCAGGTTTATTGCCATTGTTCATGTAGTAGATTAGTTTATTTGACAGGGACAGTGCAATAAACATAGACAATTAATCAAAGACAATCAATCTGATGTGTTGCACATAGAGTGTATAGCTATTAGCTAATTTGCAACTCTTGTCCCTGGATGGGCTTTAGAAAAAAGAATCAAGTAAAGATGGGAAAAAAAAATAAATAAAAAATATACACAATAACCACATACATCAATGCAGAAAAATTATAAATACACAATTATAAATATTATAAATATTATAAATACACAAATATAACAGCCTGACTCATACTTAACATAAATATTATAAATATTATAAATACACAAATATAACAGCCTGACTCACATTTAACACATATAACATAACTCACATTTGCCTATTTCAGGCCTTCCTCCCTCCGTCACTCACTATAAACAAACACATTTATTCCTTCCCTTCATTCACTCTCACTTTGCAATTAATTCATACATGAGTACATTCTTGTTTATTTTTCAGCCAGTTTTTAACATTTTTAGTGAATGTTTTAAAGTCCGTTATTATTTTAATTTCATTTGGCATTGTGTTCCAGATGTGACTGCCCTTTATAGAGAAAGCTGTTTGTCCAAATGTGGTTCTGCGGTGGAATATTTTACAGTTATTGTTAACAGAACTCCTGGTGGCTCTGCTGCTGTCCTGTCTTTGGACGAAACCAGCAAGTGGCTCGGGTGCTGATTTATGGAAACATTTGAACGTTAATTTCAGAAGACAGAGGTCAATGAAGCTCTCAAAACTCAATAGGTTGTATTTTTTTAAAACATTACAGTGATGCCACCTAATGGGCTTTTTGTCCAAGATTTTTAGGGTTTGATTATATAATGAACCTATATGTCTTATTGTGGAAGGGGCTGCTTGAGCCCAGACTGTCAAACAGTATGATATATGAGAAAAAACCATAGAATGCATATACAGTGCAGCTGCTTTGTAAGGTATGTAATATCTAATTAATTTAAAGCAGTTCAGATTTTTTTTTACTGTTTTTGAAATTTTCTTTATATGAAGATTAAATTTGAGTTGAGGATCTAGTACAATGCCAAGGTATTTGAATTCTGTAGCTAAACTGATGTCATGATCATGTATATTAACTTTAAAATGTTGCAGGTTACATTTTTTGATTGAAAAGCACATTGAGACTGTTTTCTGAAGGTTCAGCAATAGATGGTTCTTGAGGAGCCACTCTTGGACATCAACCATACTTGTAGACAGTACATCTGCAGCCTGTGCTGGAGTCTTGGCAGCTGTGTAAATAACTGCATCATCTGCATAAAGTTGGCATGTTGCTGCTGAGCAGTGTAACGGCAAGTCATTAATAAAAATGCTGAAAAGTAAAGGACCAAGAATGGACCCTTGTGGGATACCCATGCGGTTGTTTAAAAATGAGGATTTATCCTGGTGAACTTTTACACACTGTTCTCTATTCTGGAGATAAGATGCAAACCATTCTAATGTATTTGGGGAGAAGTTAAAAGATACCATTTTGGATAAAAGCAAACTGTGGTTTACAGTATCGAAAGCCTTTTTGAGATCTAGAAAAACAGCTCCTACCACATTACCCCTGTCCAAGGACTGTTTGACGTTTTCAATAAGGCAACAATTTGCTGTTTCTGTTGAGTATCCTGGTCTAAAACCAAATTGATGTGGATGAAGAAGTTGACTGTCTTGTAAGTAGTCTATCAGCTGTGTAGCTACAACTTTTTCAAGAACCTTAGATAGGACTGGTAAGATAGAGATTGGGCGGTAATTGCATATATCGTCTTTACTGCCTGATTTATGAACTGGTATGACGACAGCTTTTTTCCAGCCAGATGGAAATGTACTAGACCTAATGGAGAGATTAATGAGATGGGTCAGTGGTTTGATTAATATTTTGCGGTGCATTTTGAGAAAGGAGGTGCTCATATTGTAGATATCATTAGTTTTTGAGTTTGACAGTGTTTTAACAATACCAGCAATTAACTTCTCATTTACCTCATTGATGTGAAAAGTATCTGTTGGAAGTATGGAATTTGTGTTGTTGAGCACATTTGGCAGCACAAAAATTTTTGTTAAGTCTTCCACAGAGCCCACAAAGTGTGAATTAAATTCATTTGCCAAAGTAGCCTTGTCACTGACGGTCTTGCCATTGATTCTAAGTTCCTTTACCCCCTTCTGATCGTTTTTTTTATTAGTTAAGTTATTTAAATGCCTCCATAGGGAACTGTTGTTACCCTTTGCATGATCTATCAGTTTATTGTAATAAGATATTTTTGATTTTCGCAGCTCATGTACCACTTTATTTCTTAAACTTTTGTACACAAGGTGATCATTTTGTAGTTTAGAGGTTAATGATGTTTTCAATGCATAGTCTCGTCTCTTCATAAGTTTTCTTATTTCATTATTTAACCATGGTAGGCTAATCTTCTGTTGTCTACTTTTAATTTGCTTTGAAAATTTTTCTATAGACTTTGTGATTGTTGCAGTTATAAAATTACAACAATCATCTACTTCACATGTTGACATGAGCTGCTCCCAATTTTGATTCTCTAAGTAATGTTCAAACTCCTCATTTTTTGATTTGGGGATAATAAAATTTGATTTGTCAATATCGACTCCCCCAAAATACTGTAGTCGCTTTTTAGTAAGTTTCCTGACAGCAAGAACCATGTTATGATCTGAGAGACCAGTTACAAGATTATAGGTTCTGGTTATTCGTTCTGGTTTATTAGTAAATACCATGTCAATAAGTGTTCTGGATTGTTTGGTTATCCTGGTGGGTCCTTTGATGATTTGCTGGTAATTAAATTTAGTCATGAGGCTTTTCAGTTTTTGTTTGTCTTTTTTATCAGACCAGTTGATATTAAAGTCACCATGAATTATTGTTTCTCTGTTCTTCTCAAGTTGTTTAACCAGATCACTTAATTCATTATAAAAGGAAGAGTTGTGTGACGGTGGGTTGTACACTACTGCAATGTTGAAATTCATTACCGGAGAGAGACATACATTAACAGCTAAACATTCAAGTGAAGTATTCAAATCAACCAGTTGACATTTATATTTCTCTTTGATGTAAATTAAAACACCTCCTCCCCTCCCTACCTGCCTGTCTTTTCTAAAACACTGGTAGCCCACAATATCGATCATATTAGTGTCTATGTTCCTGTGTAGCCAGCTTTCTGAGAGACAAAGGTAGTCCAGATTTGAGTCCAACAGCAACACCGAAATCTCATCTCTTTTGGGGATTATGCTCCGTATGTTTAAATGACCACCGAGGATCCCCTTTGGTTTAGCCTTGGTGTCCCAAAGAACTCGTGCATGATTAACAGTTTGGAAAAATAAATGTTGTTTTTGCTTTTGTACAGCTCGGTTTTGTGCTAACCCAGTGGTCTGCTGTTTAATAGTGGCAGGTCCAGGGTTAAGGTGAATATCTCCTGCCAGAAGTAGCAGAACTAACAGAACTTTAATTGTATATCCTCTGTCATATTGTGATTTTTGCTTAACAGCCATGTTTGCCTTAATTTGGAAGTTTTTGCTCAGGGCTTTTAAAGACCACATAGAGTGTAGGGTGAGATGTCCAAGCCCAAATCCATACAGATAAAACTTTTTAACTTCACCTTTGGTTGAGTTTGTCGGAAAATCCTTCTTGTTGCAGGTCCAGACACACAAAGACAAAACGAAGAGGAAGTAGATAAGTAGAGAAGGCTTATTAGTGGTGCCCATCAGCCCACTTTTTAATCCGGTGGCAGCCATCTTCAGTCTTTCTTGGAAAGAAGGAAAAAGAAAATCTGTGGATAGTAAAATAAATTCTGCTTATATCGCCAGAATCTGATCCGATCGTCCTCGAATCCAGCTGGGCCTCAGCTAGCCAACTAGCCCCTTCCGTTGCTGGTCTCGTTGCTCATAGCCGCCGTAACTGGTCTCCCGTCCCGCTCCTCCAACCGAGTCTCGTCGCACACCGCCGCTGCCACCGAGCTCCGCTGAGGTCACGGTAAGTCCTCCGCTAGGCACCGCCACCTACCGTCGTCTGCCTGGGTGAAATCTCTGCTGAGCCCCGTCAACAAATAGCCGCTTGCCTGGTAGTATCTCCGCTGGGCCTCGCAACTGGGCTTCGATTCAGGCTGGTGTAAGGTGGAATGACTGGCGCCAGCATTAAGCTAACTAGCGTTAGCTTAGCAATCGCTTCGGGTAGTCTCGTCGCACACCGCCGCTGCAGTCACGGTAAGTCCTCCGCTGGGCACCGCCGCCTACCGCCGTCTGCCTGGGTGAAAACTCTGCTGAGCCCCGTCAACAAATAGCCGCCTGCCTGGTAGTATCTCCGCTGGGCCTCGCAGCTGGGCTTTGATTCAGGCTGGTGTTAGGTGGAATGGCTGGCGCCAGCATTAAGCTAACTAGCGTTAGCTTAGCAATCGCTTCAGGTAGGGCACATCAGTGAATCACAAGGAAGCGCTGGAATCGCTGGTCAGTTTACTCACAGTGGCCGGATAAAAGCGATCAAAGGGGTAATCCACCGGAGGTATATCCGATCGCTGTAGGTTAGTTATTTAGAGACTGGCACCAGCATTAAGCTAACTAGTGTTAGCTTAGCAATCGCTTCAGGTAGCATTAAGCTAACTAGTGTTAGCTTAGCAATCACTTCAGGAAGGCGCATCAGTGAACCACAAAGAAATGCTGGTCACTGGAGAAAGGCGATTAAAGGGCAATCCAACGGAGGTGGCAATTCAGCCCGTGCGTGTTCGCCACGAGCGCCGATCGCTGCAGGCCAGCCACCCATTGTGGCCAGCCACAATGCTGCAACATTAAACATGATAAAATAAAAGAAATACACTATACATGCAATAAAGTGTAGAATAAGAGTAAGTGATACTGGTCAGCAGTTAAAATATATTAGCGAGCAGCAGATACTGTGGAGAACTATATAGTGCAGTCGGTAATGCAGGAAGAAAACAGTGATGATTGACATGAGTCTGGTTGAGCTGCTGTACATAGTGCACGAGAGTCAATAAGTCACTTAGTGTTCAGCAGTCTGATGGCAGAGGGGAAGAAGCTGTTCATGTGACGGGAGGTTTTAGTCTGGATGGACCGAAGTCTTCTACCTGAGGGGAGGGGGGCAAACAGTACGTGACCAGGGTGTGAGGGATCGGCTATGATCCGGCCAGCACGCCTCCGGGTCCTGGAGATGTACAGATCCTGGAGAGATGGAAGCTTGCAGCCGATCACCTTCTCAGCAGTGAGCACGACGCGCTGCAGCCTTAGTCTGTCCCTGGCAGTGGCTCCTGCGTACCACACGGTTATGGAGGTGGTGAGGATGGACTCGATGATGGCTGTGTAGAACTGCACTAACATCTTGGTGGGTAGCTTGAGCTTCCTCAGCTGCCGCAGGAAGAACATCCTCTGCTGGGCTTTTTTGATGAGTGAGCTGATGGTCGGCTCCCATTTGAGGTCCCTGGTGATGGTAGTGCCTAGGAAGCGGAAGGAATCAGCAGTGGTGATGGGAGAGCCTGTGAGGGTGAGGGGGGGCAGAGGGGTAGTGACTTTCCTGAAGTCTACAATCATCTCCACTGTCTTCAGAGCGTTCAGCTGCAGGTTGTTATTGTTGCACCAGGACGCCAGCTGGGCCACCTCTCTCCTGTAGGCGGACTCGTCGCCGTTGGAGATGAGCCCGATGAGGGTGGTGTCGTCCGCAAACTTGATCAACTTGACAGACTGGTGGCTGGAGGTGCAGGAGTTGGTGTAAAGGGAGAAGAGTAGGGGGGAAAGTACACAGCCCTGGGGTGATCCGGTGCTGATGCTAGTAGAGTCTGAGACAGTCTTTCCCAGCCGCACATGCTGCCTCCGGTCCGTCAGGAAGTCGGTGATCCACCTGCAGAGGGAGTCAGGCACGTTGAGCAGGGACAGCTTGTCCCGGAGCAGAGCGGGGCGGATGGTGTTGAATGCAGAGCTGAAGTCCACAAACAGGATCCTGGCGTAGGTTCCCGGGGAGTCCAGGTGCTGCAGGATGGAGTGGAGGGCCAGGTTGACTGCGTCGTCTACAGACCTGTTGGCTCGGTAGGCAAACTGCAGCGGGTCCAGGAGAGGGGTGGTGATGGACTTGAGGTGGGGCAGGACCAGGCGCTCAAAGGACTTCATGACTACAGAGGTGAGCGCTACAGGTCTGTAGTCATTATGTCCAGTGATCCGTGGCTTCTTGGGGACAGGGATGATGGTGGAGGATTTGAGGCAGGACGGCACGTGGCATGGGTGGAGGGAGACACGCCGTCCGGACCGGGGACCTTGCGCGGGTTCAGTCTGGAGAACTGTTTGAGCACGTCCTGCTCACTGATGATAAGGGCAGGGGGGGAGGGGGGGGGGGTGCCTTTAATGAAGTAGGGATTGTGGAGGCTGTGGAGCTGGAGGGAGGTGGGGAGTTGGACACAGATGACGAGGTGTCAAAACGGGCATAGTGTTGGGACAGTCTTTGACAAAGGGCTTTGTCATCCTGACCTTTAGGAGCCTGAGGCCGATAGTTGGTGATTTGCCTCAGTCCTCTCCACACGGAAGCCGAATCATTAGCAGTGAACTGCTGCTGGAGTCTCTCAGAATACACAGATTTAGCTCTCCTCAGCTCTCTGTTAAACCGGTATTTAACCTCCCTGTAGCAGTCCCTGTCTCCACTTTTCAGCGCTGCTTCCTTCTCCTTCTTGATCTGTCTGAGCTTAGCTGTGAACCAGGGTTTGTCATTAGAGTAACTCACCCTGGTGCGTGATGGAAGAATGTTCTCTTCACAAAAGTGGATATATGAGTTCACAGTGTCCGTGTACTCATCCAGATCATGCGTGGCTCCTTTAAGCATGCCCCAGTCAGATATTTCCATGCACGTTTCCAGCTTCTCCTCAGCTTCACTGGTCCGTTTCTTCGTAGTGCTCACGACAGGTTTAGTGAGCTTCAATCTCTGTCTGTATGTGGGAATGAGGTGAACCATCACGTGATCAGATAATCCCAGCGCAGCGCGGGGAACAGCGCGATATGCGTCTTTCACTGTGGTGTAACAGTGATCCAGTGTGTTTAATCCTCTGGTGGGGCATTTAATAAACTGTTTGTAGCGGGGGAGATCGTGGCTCAGATTGCACTGATTAAAGTCGCCAGCCACAATAACCAGAGAGTCTGGAAAAATCCGCTCTGTGTGTTGAATGTGATCCGCGAGCATGCGCTGAGCTTCGCGCGTGTCCGCGTCGGGAGGGGCGTACACAGCAATGAGTATGAAAGAAGCAAACTCCCGCGGGGAATAAAAAGGCTTGCAGTTAATAACAAGAAATTCCAGGGCGGGAGAACAGTGTTTGGAAATTACCGTTACATCAGAGCACCAGCTGCTGTTGATGTAGAAGCAGACTCCGCCTCCTGTGGTCTTGCCGGAAAGCTCTGTGTCACGATCAGCACGAAAGAGCTGGAAACCGTCGAGGCGCAGCGCGCTGTCCGGTATATTTTCCCGGAGCCAGGTCTCAGTAAAACAGAGGGCAGCCGAGGAGGAGAGGTCCCTAAAACGCATCAGCAGTCTCAGTTCATCTACCTTGTTAGAGAAAGAGTTGGTATTGGACAGAAATATGCCAGGCAGCGCCGTTCGCGAGCCTCTCCTGCAAAGCCGCACTAGAGCGCCCGCTCGTCTTCCTCTCTTTCGCCGTCTCACTTTTCGAGCCAAGCAATGAACCAGATCGGCGGCAGGAGCTAAAAAAAACTGGGAGAAGGTCCGTGGGAGTGAAAGTCCTGATATTTAGAAGTTCTTCACGGGTATAAGTGCAAGCAGACACACAATTGACAAACAAAAACAAACAAAGGGCGCAGCGAAGCACCATGTCGACCACTGTGGGCGCCATCTTGGAAGATGGTCGAATCGATGGTCACTCAGTCACCCCCTCCCCCCTGGCCAGAAACCTCGGCATTATCATGGACCCCACCCTCTCCTTCAAATCTCACATCAACCATATCACCAAAACAGCATTTTTTCATCTTCGTAATATTGCACGCCTCCGTCCCACCCTCTCACCCTCTGCTGCTGAAATACTTATCCACGCCTTCATCACCTCCAGACTTGATTACTGTAACAGCATTCTGTATGGACTTCCTTCCACCATCCTCCAAAAACTACAGTATGTCCAAAACTCAGCCGCCCGCCTACTTACTCACTCCCGCTCCAGAGACCACATCACTCCTCTCCTCCGTCAGCTCCACTGGCTCCCCATTCAACAGCGCATCAACTTCAAGATCCTCCTCATCACATATAAAGCTCTCCATAACCTCGCCCCCTCATACCTAACGGACCTTCTGTCTCGTCATTCTCCCACTCGTCTCCTCCGCTCTGCTGACACTCACCTTCTTACCCCCATCACCAAGACAAAATTCTGCACCCTGGGTGATAGATCATTCGCCATCGCCGCACCAACCCTCTGGAATTCCTTGCCCCTTCACATCCGGTCTGCCAACACACTTGCTTCTTTTAAAAGTCAACTCAAAACCCATCTTTTTAAATCTACCTATAAAAACTGACTGCCTCTTCTACCTATGTGTACCTATGTGTATGTGTTTACCCGTTCTCTGTATGTGTGTCCCTATGCTGCTTTGTAAAGCGTCTTTGAGTATTTAGAAAAGCGCTATATAAGACTGATGTATTATCATTATTATTATTATTTACAAGACGGTAGTGAGACCTGCTATGATGTATGGTTTTGAGAGGGTGGCACTGACAAAAAGACAGGAGATGGAGCTGGAGGTGGCAGAGTTGAAGATGCTGAGATTTTCATTGGGAGTGACTAGGAGGGACAAGATTAGAAATGAGTATATCAGAGGGACAGCTCAGGTTGAGCGGTTTGGAGACAAAGTAAGAGAAACAAGGCTGAGATGGTTTGGACATGTGCAGAGGAGGGACAGTGGAGATACTGGACAAAGGATGTTGAAGATGGAACTGCCAGGCAGGAGGAAAAGAGGAAGACCACAGAGAAGATTGATGGATGTAGTGAAGGAGGACATGGAGAGGGTTGGTGTGACAAAGGAAGATGAAGGGATAGGGAGAGATGGAGGCAGATGATCCACTGTGGAGACCCTGAAGGGAGGAGGAGGAGGAGGAGGAGGAGGAGGAGGAGGAGGAGAAGGAGAAGGAGAAGAAGAAGAAGAAGAAGAAGAAATTGTGCTCTAAGTTACCACAGGAGCACAACATTTGAATTGTAACTACTTCCAGCCATGTAATTAATAAAATGATATCTGATAGAAATGGAATTATTAAAAAATAATTTCATTTTAATATATTTTTCTAACAAAAAATACTTATAAAACAAAAAAAAAGTTCAGAAAACACACGGCTCACCTGGATTGGGGATTAATTTCATCAGCAAGAGAAAAACAATTCCCAGAGGGGAGAAGGAACTTTCTTTGGATAAAGGTTTTCTCTCTTTATTCTGGTCATTTTCAGCAGGTTCATGCTGCTTTGTGCTGGATCAGAGCAGCTGTAGAAGGCTGAGTGCACACAGCAGCAGCACTGGACAAGCCTCCCTGCTTGCATGCCGGGCTTGGAAGGTAAAACAGTACTATTTAAGTTTGGCTGAGGTCGCCAAAGTGGTTAAAAATCTCTTTGGTGGCCGGGCCCCGGGGGTGGACGAGATTTGCCCTGACTACCTCAAGGCCCTGGATGTTGTAGGGCTGCCATGGTTGACACACCTCTGCAACATTGCATGAAGGTCGGGGGCAGGGCCTTTGGCATGGCAAACCGGGGTGCCGGTTCCTCTCTTCAAAAAAGGGGACCGGAGGGTGTGCTCCAGCTTTAGAGGGATCACACTCCTCAGCCTCCTTGGGAAGGTCTATGTCTATGCCAAGGTACTGGAGAGGAGAGTCTGGCCATTGGTCGAACCTCGGATTCAGGAGGAGCAATGTGGTTTTTGTCCTGGCACATCGGACCAGCTCTTTACCCTCTCGAGAATCCTCGAGGGTTCGTGGGAGTTTGCCCAACAAGTTCACATGTGTTTTGTGGACTTGGAGAAGGCATTGGACCGCATCCCTTGTGGTTTTTCGTGGGGGTGCTTTGGGAGTATGGGGTATCGGGCTTGTTGTTACAAGCAATTCGGTCTCTGTACAACCGTTGTGAGAGTTTGGTTCGTATTCCAGAGTGGTGGCTCAATTGGTAGAGCATCCGGCCCACACCTGGGAGGCCGGGGTTCAAAACCCAGCCGGGTCATGCAGAAGACCATATAAAAGCGGAACTTCCTACCGTCCAGCTTGGTGCTCAGCAATAATGGAACGGAGGAGGGAAATTTGTGGTGGCGCCTTGCATGGCAGCGACTCCTCTGATTCTGTATATGTGTTTATTAGATTATTTGTTTATTTGACAGGGACAGTGCAATAAACATAGACAATTAATCAAATGACAATCAATCTGATGTGTTGCACAAAGAGTGTATAGCTATTAGCTAATTTGCAACTCTTGTCCCTGGATGGGCTTTAGAAAGGAGAAACAAGTAAAAAGAAAAAAAGGAAAAGAAAAAAAGAAAACAGAGTAAACAATAACCACATACATCAATGCAAAAAAGATTATAAATACATTATAAATACACAATTATAAATATTATAAAGATTATAAAGATTATAAATATTATAAATACACAATATAACAACCTGACTCACATTTGCCTATTTCAGGCCTCCCTCCCTTCGTCACTCACTATAAACAAACACATTGTGTGTATGTTTTTTGCGTGTGATTAACACTGTAGATAAGAGAAACATAATTTCATTCTACTGTACATGATTGGCTGTATGGATTTGAATGACAATCAAGATGGCTTATTCGTATTGCCAACTCTCGATCGGATTCATTCCCAGTGAGAGTTGGACTCCGCCAGGGCTGCCCTTTGTCACCGATCCTGTTCATAATTTTTATGGACAGGATTTCTAGGCGCAGCCAGGGAATGGAGGGTGTCATGCTTGGTGACCACAGGATCTCATCTCTGTTGTTTGCAGATGATGTTGTCCTGCTGGCTTCATCCAGCAATGACCTACAGTTCTTACTGGGACAGTTTGCCGCTGAGTGTGAAGTGGCTGGGATGACAATCAGCACCTCCAAGTCCGAGTCCATGGTCCTCAGCCGGAAAAAGGTGGATTGTCCTCTCCAGGTTGGGGACAAGCTCCTGCCCGTAGTGGAGGAGTTTAAGTATCGTGGGGTCTTATTCATGAGTGAGGGGAGAATGGAGCGAGAGATTGAGAGACAGATCGGAGCAGCATCTGCAGTGATGCGGACGTTGTACCGGTCTGTTGTGGTGAAGAGGGAGCTAAGCTCTAAGGCAAAGCTGTCGATTTACCAGTCAATCTATGTTCCTACCCTCACCTATGGTCACGAGCTTTGGGTAATGACCGAAAGAACGAGATTGCGGATACAAGCAGCTGAAATGAGCTTTCTCCGTAGGATCACTAGACTCACCCTCAGAGGTAGGGTGAGGAGCTCAGTCATCCGGGAGAGGCTCAGAGTAGAACTGCTGCTCCTCCACATTGAAAGGAGCCAATTGAGGTGGTTTGGGCATCTGATCAGGATGCCTCCTGGATGCCTCCCACTTGAGATGCTTTGGGCACGTCCCACTGGGAGGAGACCCCAGGGCAGACCCAGGACTAGCTGGAGAGACTACGTCTCCCAGCTGTCCTGGGAACGCCTTGGTATCCTCTCTGAAGAGCTGGAGCAGGTGGCTGAGGAGAGGGAAGTCTGGGCTTCTCTGCTTGAACTGCTGCCTCTGCGACCCGGACCTCTGGAAAAGCGGTAGAAAATGGATGGATGGATGGAATTTTATCAGTTTGAGCATCAATGATCTTGTCTTTGTAGTGTATTCGGTTGAATATAGGTCAAACAAGATCTGCAAGTCATTGTATTTTGTTTTTATTGACGTTTTACACAACGTCTGACTCCACTGGAATTGGGATTTGTATCTAAGAGCTGAATGTAGTGACGGTGCAGCAGTGAGCCGGTCAACCCTGTAAACTGCTCAGCCGGCAGTTCCTAATCCAGTCAGGAATTAGCCTCATGGTGCTTTAATGCCACCAGTCAGACAAGAACCCCCCCCCCCACTGCTGCGGAGGAGCAAACAATGATCCAGCTACTGTCTGGAAGACGTCAACAGCTTCTTCTTGGCAATAATGAATGAGGAGAAGTCACCTAATCTTGTTATTGACCACCGCCGACACATCCAATCAGTGGCCCACCAACATGCTACCCAACAGCAAAAACATTTCACAGTCACTGCCAGGACATCAGTAAAGCACCACTCAGTTGCTGCAACTCAAAAACATCTCAAGTCCCTTAGCATCGGAGCCTGAAGCGCAAACTCAGCACTTTTACCGGTGCTGACTCACATGTTTACACGTGGACAGTGTGTCCAGAACTGTGCAGTTCTGAAAGATGGCAGCAATGCTTGAGCAGATATGTACTATTTACTGATTCTTCTTTTATACAACAGTTCAGACCAAGAAATCTGATTGGACCGTAGGGTTCCAGGAGTTCTTCCCTGATAACCATCCTCGTTTCATCGCATATGCATCGCTCCACCTCAGGGGTGTTCTAATAACCATTAAATTACAGTAACCGTCAGTGGCTTCTCATCATACATGAGAAATGTGATGCTGTGAGGGCATCGTAATTTCCACAGTGAGACCTGGAGGTGCTGCCTGGTGCCTTGCAAACATCCAGGTGGAACAAAATACTTCTACATTACACATCTGATCTCATAAAAAATGGAAGAGCTGAATTTGAATTTATAATGTGGATCAGCCAATGATAGTGGCGACAGATCATGCTAAGAAGAACCAGGTGAAGTTCACAGAATCTAAAGAGAAATGGGCCATAGTGATGTGCGGATCGATCCTGAAATATCGATACCTCCGATACCGGATCTTTATGCTCTAAAATCGATACTCAAATCAAAATATCGATACTTTTGATACTGAACCACTTGCGCTCCATTGTTCCGCGGGCGGGCAAGTCTCTGTGTCCTATGACGCACGAGGGCACACAAGAGCGCGCTCGTGCGCCCTCGTGCGCATGACGCATGATAAGGATATTGATGGTGATGGTGTAGGTGGTGTGCCCTCCAAGCGCCACTGAAAAAAAAATCTGCAAACACAGCCGCGAACAGATTAGTTCATCTGACTGACATCTCATTCGACTAATAAGAGCCTTGAATTGGGTTTCTGAAACCTTGAGGAGCCAATGAATGAAAATCTAGGAAGGAGGACCCGCCTACTGTGAATGCAGGAGCCAATTGAAGCACAGAAATTCAGGCTGGGTGAAGCGATATTTACTGCTGCAGAAGGACTCTGTACGAATCTACTACAGACCCAGGCTCACCCAGCAGCATGGAAAACACCCACAAGTGGGACCTGCACTCATTCCAGCAGAATAGACGGAGGCCGACGACAAAAGTCGTAAATCATTCGCCAAAACGGCAATATGTAATGGAATTATGTTGATCGGAATCCACGAGCGGAGCAGCGTCGCGTTTGTCTGACGCGTGGAAAGAGCTGTTCGCCACGACTCTGCTGCTTTGAAGAGGTAAGGTGTTATAAGCTAAATTATTATTTATCCCTGAAAACTGTAATCCAAAAATGACTTTTGACCGATCGGTAAATTACAACTGTACTGCGCACGAAGTGCGTGCGCCGCGATAAACGGCCAAATGGCACAGTTTGGAAAAACGTCTGTAACTTTTGAATAATTCAATGTAGAATCTTCATTTTAGGCTCTAATGAAAGGTCACACTCAGGGCTGTGTCTGTGTGTGTGTGTGTGGGCGGGGGGTCGTCGTCCCCCCCCCCCGCTACCAAGGACCAAATTCGGCCCTCTACATGACGGATTACACTCTTTTTTTTTTTTTCTTTTTTTTTTTTCCCTTGCATGTTTTCACAGCGGCTCCCCCCCCCTCGCTACTGTGTGTGTGTGTGTGGGGGGGGAACCGTGAACGGACCGTGAACGCCCCCCCCCCCGCTGCAGAAGAGGAGCGGGGGGGGCCACGGTCCGAACGCTCCCCAGTCCGCGGGGGGAAGCATATCAGTCTATTCCATCATGTAGCGATGGCCCTCTTCTGTAGCGAGGGGGGGGGGTGTTCACGGTCCGTTCACGGTTCCCCCCCACACACACACACACACAGTAGCGAGGGGGGGGGGGGCAGCTGTGAAAACATGCAAGGAAAAAAAAAAAAAAGAGTGTAATCCGTCATGTAGAGGGCCGAATTTGGTCCTTGGTAGCGGGGGGGGGGGACGACCCCCCGCCCACACACACACACACACAGACACAGCCCTGAGTGTGACCTTTCATTAGAGCCTAAAATGAAGCTTCTACATTGAATTATTCAAAAGTTACAGACGTTTTTCCAAACTGTGCCATTTGGCACAATTTGGCACAGTTCCATAACGCCTGGGAACAGCCTGAGAACAAAGCTGTGTAAAATATTCATTTTTTGTGGTATTGTTACCAAATTTGGATCTCAGCTGGATAACACTTGGTTCTACATTTCTGTTGCATTTTCCAGCCGGATCGGACAGCTGTGTGTTATTTACAAGCATTTGTATCCAAAAAAACACTGTGTCCAATTTTTTTTTCTTCAAGTTCAGTATGTTTAGATGACTGTAACTCAGTGGCCGGAGCACGTAGAGAGATTATGTTTTTTTTGCCAAAAATTTCAAAGTGTTTTCTTTTAAATGAGACCAACCCCATGAAGATGCTGCAAAGGGTTGAATAACAGCTTTCGATTTACTTTGGGCACGTTATTTTTTGGCATTTTTAGGAAAATTGCCCGGAGTGCAAGTGGTTTTAAGTCATTTGAGGTAAGGTATAAGATAAGATAAGACAAGATAAGCCTTTATTAGTCCCACAATGGGGAAATTCCAGGATTGCAACAGCACAGGGATAGCAACACTCAGAGCAATAATCAGAAGGCAAGAGAAAAACAAGAGCAGCGAGTATACATATATATACTGTATATCCTTAAAAGAAACACGGTGAAAAGTAACTAAACTATTGAGATGTTGTCTAAGTGACGTACTTTTTTTCCGCCTGGGTAAGTGCGTCATGCGTTTTTTTTTAGATTTAAAAGACATATTAGGTGTAGTTGCAAAAAATATCGGTATCGCCAATACCAGCCTGAATTTTACTCAGTATCGGATCGGAAAGGAAATCAGTGGTATCGAACATCACTAATGGGCCAAGGCTGAATTCTGACAACCAAACAGAGGAGCTGAGGTTGGATTTATCAACGCATTCGGAGACTCATAGTACTTGCGTAGTGACAATCTGATCATGGTTTCAACCAGGACTTCCTCAGCACAGCTAACTAGCTAACTAGTAGCTGGCTAGATGGCGTGAGTCATGTGACGCACAAAACCAGCTCAAGAGGAGGAGTGGTATGTATATAAATGAGGGGGAAAAAACTACATGTTTGATTTGGCAAAGGTTTTACGTGGGATGCCCTCCTTGACACAACCCTCCCCATTTCCCCGGGCTTGGGACCGGCACTGACGTCCTCTACATGTACCCTTGACCCATCCCCGACCTTCTTTTTTTAAAAATGTTTTAAATTCATTGTCTGAGGATGTCCTTATTATTTGTAATCATTCACTACAACAAGGCATATTCCCTATGGCGTTTATGACGGCACTTGTGAAGCCTCTTTCAAAGAAAACAGGCCTGGATCCCTTGATACCAAACAATTAGAGACCAATCTCCAATCTTCCTTTCTTAAGTAAAATTTTAGATAAATTGGTGCACACACAATTAATTCATTTTATCAGTTCACATAACAAATTGGAAATGTTTCAGTCTGGTTTGAGAGTTAATCACAGCACTGAAACAGCCATCAGTAGTCAATGATATAAGGATGTCATGATGCGTGCTGCCACCTCCGGTATGCACGAGTGATGGACTCACTAAGCAGGCAGAACGTCAGCGTAACATGATAATTTATTAACAAACAATGAAACAAAAGGTGCAGCATGGGAGCTGAAACACAAACTGAGCCGTGGGAGGCTAAAACTCACAGGGAAACTTAGACACAGGATACAGGCAAGGAATTAACAAGATAACCTGAACATTAACGATGTCACACCAGGCTGACACAGACATATATACACACCACAGGTAATCAGAGAACACAGGGCAGGTGGGAACAATCAAGGGCAGCGGGGAAGTGGCTACAGGTGCGGAGAACAGGATGGCCGGGGATGCACGGACAATCACAGACAGAGGATGTACAGGAAACATGACAAAGGACTAGGAGAGACATGACCATGAACAGGATATGATTGAAAAGGACAGGAACACAAGGACCATGATGACAATGACTAAAAACACAGAAACTGAGCCAGGGAGGATTAACATAGACATGACTGAGATACAGTAATAATAATAATACTAAAAAGCAGGACCAGGGAAAACTAAGGCAAGGATAATCAGAACAAAACTATTAATTAATTAAATTAAATCACCCTTATTGTCATTCAACTGTACAACCAATCATGTACAGCAGAACAAGATTGTGCTTTACCCATCTACAGTGTAAATCACGCACACCCCAAGTGCAGAATCAGAGGGCCGCTGCCATGCAAGGCACCGCCACAGAGTTCCCTCCTCCATTCCATTTATTGCTGAGCACCAAGCTGGACGGCAGGAAGTTACACTTTTATATGGTCTTCGGCATGACCCGGCCGGGATTTGAACCCCTGCCTCCCGGGTGTGGGGCGGATGCTCTACCAACTGAGCCACCACTCCGGTAAGACCATAGTAATAATCATAATAAACAAGAACTCAAGGTAAAACAAAACTCAGAGCAAAAATGTGGCTATGGGCATGGGGGACATGAGGGCCTGGGAATGATAGGTACACAAACACAGGGGAAACAAATGAGACTTACAAAGATGACCAAGGGGGAACACCAAACAATCACAACCGGGATGACACGACAGACTCATGACCGAGAAGCACAACAACAATCACAAGGGACCCAGGGGAAGCACAGAAGACAAATAATGCAGACAATTATAATAAGCCAAATCAGAGGAAAACAGAGAACAAAAATGAACATAAAGTGCAGGCATATGGTAGTCCTATGATCACACCCAGATTGTGACAAAGGACCCATCTAGATGCCAATAAAGTTTCAGTGCTAGTGCTACTTGACTTGAGTGCTACATTCGATACTGTGGACCGCACAATTCTTTTAAATAGATTAAGGAGATAAATTGGGTTGACAGGCACTGTTTTTAACTGGTTTTCATCTTATCTCACAGACAAAGAGTTCTTTGTTGCAACTGACGATAACTTCTCCAAAACCTACAAAATAACCTGTGGGGTTCCACAAGGATCGATTTTAGGGCCTCTTCTTTTTAATCTGTACAGAGTGTCATCAGGAGACAAGGCATTTGTTTTCACAGTTATGCTGACGACACACAGCTATATGTAGCCATATCCTCAGATGACACAGGGCCAATTGGTTCTCTTTTTAATTGTACTAGTGCATGTCCGTAGAAAGCAAGTATTCCTGTCTGAAACAGGAAGCCCAATCAGGCTTTGCAGGCCCAAACGTAGGCTGTGTTTGAAAGTGGAACACAGAGGTGTATCTGTAGGCGATCACGCACGTTAGACTCTGACAAATACGAAAGGGACTGAACTGAGATTTGATTGTGTGAATATTATTCGGGCAGTGCGGTGGTGCAGTGGTTAGCGCTGCAGCAGCACAGCAACTCACCCTTGGCCATGGGATCACTGGTTCGATCCCAACCCCTGACCAACAGTGATCTGTGTGGAGTTTGCATGTTCTCCCTGTATCTGCGTGGGTTTACCCTGGGATTTCTCCGGTTTCCTCCCACAGACCAAAAACATGCAGGTTAGGTTAATTGGAGACTCTAAAGTGGCCCTAGGTGTGAATGTGTGTGTGAATGGTTAAGGGATAGCACCGTACCGTAGCTGCTTCATCCATCCAGGTGGATGCCCTCAATTTCCCCTCTGGGGATCAATAAAGTATACAAAATCAAAAAAAAAAAAAATCAAATCAAAAATTAATTACAGAATAATTGAAAATGAATGGGACATCCAATGTTAGCCACTGGTTAAGAACCACTTGCTTATTTTTTTGTCAGATCACTTATTTGTGTGATCTTTTATGATTTATATTCTTAAATGCTGAATCTTGCACTTTGGGGAATGGGAGTTGTTCAGTCATTCTAATTTAGTTTATATGTGTAGTTTATAGTCTATCGTCAATAAACTCATGCAGTACTATAACAGGACACGTTTACAAATATTTCAGACCCATTCTAGTGCATCCTTTTATATTTTGGCAATATTATAAGTACAAAACACCAAACATTATCATCATTATTATTATTATTTGTATCTTGTATACTTTATTGATCCCCAGAGGGAAATTCAGGGCATCCACGTACGGCGTCGATCCCTTCACCTGTGTCTCTCTCACCAGCCCACACACACCTACCCACCCACCCACACACACACACACACACACACACACACAGCAGAATGAGCCGTTTGGCTGCAACTTCTGCATCAGTGTTGCCTATTTATCTGTAAATACTTCAATAAAAATGATTTATTTCATTATTTGGACATTTTTGCGCCTTGTTGTCGTTTAGTCAAAGCATGCATGTGTCTGCATGTAATGTGCAGTTGTTCTGGTTATTCCGCTCCACAATGAAGCAGCAGTCAGGACTTTTGTCTACCACTGACCGGGCAGGCAGAGCGTGCCTCCCCCGAACGTTCATGGAGCGCCCGGTGGGACAGGACGGGAGTCTCGGCTGCTGCTTTACCCGTGAGGCAGTGATGTCATTTGCCACACCATGGGTCTCTGGCAGCCCCCCCCCCCCCACACACACACACACGCACCTCATGTTCTCTATGGTGAATATATCCATTAGACCTATGCAATCACAGCAACTTTATGGTCTATATTTTGACTGAGCGGCTCCATCCTCCTGGATGCACACCTCAGCAGCAAAGCACTTCTAAAATCTTTGATACGAAGCGTTGTGGTGACTGACAGGTTGTGATGACTGACAGGTTGTGATGCTGTGTTACTCAATCAGCATGGTCGTGATGTTGCGTATTCTCCAATGAGCACGGAGTCAATCTGAAACCCCGCCCACACTTCTTGGAGCCAGGGGATGAAGACAGAGTGGTCACACAGCGGTGGCTAAACTTTTATTGATACAAAATTACATATTTTGACTGAGTGACTCCATATTCGGGGTTGCACACCCTCGTAGCTTCAGCAAAGCACGTTTAAAATCTTAGGTCAGCGTGACGAACGGTTTGAGAGATATCTGAGGAACACACACACACACACACACACACAAACAGACAGAGATGTCTTGAATTTATAGACAGATTTTAGATATATTAATGATTGGATGTCACAGAATTTTTTACAGCTGAGCCAGGACAAAACTGAAATTGTAGTCATAGATCTTGAAA
This sequence comes from Pholidichthys leucotaenia, assembly GCA_020510985.1. NCBI lineage: Eukaryota > Metazoa > Chordata > Actinopteri > Cichliformes > Pholidichthyidae > Pholidichthys > Pholidichthys leucotaenia. Next base: position 337,427 of record JAJAQF010000068.1, on the reverse strand, counting down.
CCCAGTGAGAGACTGGCCACAACATTAATTTCCCTTGGTTTGACTCCAACCCAACAAGAAAAAGCCTTGGAGTCATTTTTGACTTGCTTGCTTACTACTCCTGCGGGGTGGGGGCTGGTGGCCATCACCATGCGTAGAGCCAGTCAGGTTAACCAGTGCGTGCCAACATTGCCGGTTTTGGGCCAGCTCCTCTGCATGGCCAACAGAGACTCCGAGCTGTTGGAGGTCTCTCTCCACCGCATCGAACCATCTGGTGCGTGGCTTGCCCCGGGGTCTTTTCCACCCTGAGGCCCTGGGCTCGAACATGAGGATGGCCTTTGTCGGGTCTTCTGGTGGGAGGCGGAGGACATGGCCAACCCAGCGGATACGCCGCTGTGTAATAATGGGGGATGCCGCAGGCTGATGCGTGCGGGCTTGGAGCGCGTCATTAGAAGAGCGCCGGGGCCACCTGATGTTCTCCATGGTTCTGAGGGCCCGACTATCAAACCTATTTTTCGTTTTCATTTCATTTTCATGTTTGACACAGATCTTAATTTTAAAGCCCATGTTAGGTCTGTGTCTAAATCTGCTTTTTATCATCTTAAAAAGATGAACAAAGTGCGACCATTTCTCTTGCTGGGTGACACTGAGAAACTGAAACTTTTATTTCAAACAGACTAAACTACTGTAACTCTCTGCTCTGGTCGACCAAAACCCTCCGTTAATCCACTTCAGCTGATCCAGAATTCTGCAGCCCGGCTGCTAACTAAAACCAGAAGGACAGAACACGTCGCTCCAGTTCTAAAGTCACAGCATCGGTTGCCTATCAGTTTTCATATTGATTTTAAAATTCTTTTACCTGTTTTTAAAGCTCTTCATGGTCTCGCTCCAACATACTTGTCTGAGATGTTGAGAGTGTGTGAACCAGTCCGGCCCCTCAGACCCTCAGGCTCCAAACTTTTAATCGTCCCAAAATGTAGGACCAAAACGTTTGGCGAGGGAGCCTTCAGTCTTTCTGCTCCCAGCCTCTGGAACACTCTGCCTGAGGATCTGAGGTCATCTGGTAGTGCTGATATTTTCAAACCAATCTCAAAAACCTGACACTTTAGACTTGCTTTTGATTAAGAATATCTTCATTTTTTAAAATCTAAGTGTATTATTTTCATTTATTTTTAGTTTATTCAGTCTGTTTTATCAGTGATCTTATCATTTTATTTTATTTTTAAGTCAGTTTTATTGGTTTTATCTCATTTTTAACCATGTTGTGTGTTTTTATTTCCAATTGTCATTTTCATTTCTTATTTTACTATATTGTGATATGTAATGTGTTGTTATTTTATTCCATTTCCTTCACATACTCTTAACTTTCTCTCACTTAGTCATCTGTGAAGCACTTTGAATTGCATTAACTTGTATGAAAGGTGCTATAAATAAAATTTGATTGACTGACTAATTGAGTAATTGATTGATTGATTGAGCACCCCCTGTGGCTGGGATCGGCTCTGAGCCCCTTCTTGTTTCCATGGTGATGGACAAGCTGACAGAAGAGGTCAGGCAGGAGTCTCCATGGACCATAATGTTTGCAGACAACATTGTGATCTGTAGTGAGAGTAGGGAGCAGGTGGAAGAGAACCTGGAGAGGTGGAGGTATGCTCAGGAGCGGTAGTAAAAGTAGAAAAGTGTAAATACCTGGGGTCAACCATCCAAAGCAATGGAAAATGCACAAGAGAAGTGAAGAACAGAGTGCAGCAACAGCGACAATTCACAGCAACCACAACCAGCACCAGGAGAGAGGGGGCAGAAGCTGGACTCATCTCGTATCCTCTCCCAGCATCAGTCTCAGGGAGCCGCCAAAGTACTGCAAGATAGTTCGTGGCCCAGCAGGACCCAGCAGAGCAACGCCAACCGAGGGCACGTCCTGCCATCAGCAGCAATGGCACACCACCACAACAGCAACCAGCATCCGGGACGAGAGAGCAGCAGTGCAGAGCGCAGCCGAACAGATCACTGCTTGCACTACTTGATTGGGTTCAGGTCTAACGATCTGACCGCCTGGACCCACAGACAGTCCCGTCATCGCAGATGACAATCACCGCACAAAAGAGGCCAGCCGCCATCCAGATGGCCGATAGTTCCAGCTGGCACACCAGCCGTCTGTGAAAGGTAAGAGCAGCTGCCTCGGATCAAGACGCCGCACTGGAGCCGACCCAGCTGATGTGGGACCCAGGCTGGGACATTGCTGACGAGCGAGCCATGACTCCAGCGAGCTGGCACCCAGGTCTGTAGCTCGAGTAGGTTGATTTTGTCTTCTTTTTAATGATCAGGTTTTTTTTTTTTTTTTAAATTAAAGACAAGGATAAAAGGAGATGTTTTTACCCTTGTAAAAGGAGATGTTTTTACCCTTATACGTTTCAACTGTCCACTGCAGTCTTCCTTAGAAGCACCAACTGATTACTGTGACAGGGGTGCTGTGGCACCCAGGTCTGCTGCAGTCGGCACCTCCAGGGGCGTGCCCACCGCGGGCTCAACTGAGGCCCCTGAAGGTGAACTGTGAAATGACTGTTTGAAAATGTTTAGGCAGAGCATGGCTGCACCACAGTGGCAGAATAACCCACTCAACCGTGTAGGGTCTACCGGCAGTCTACCCGGTGTTCCAGGCTCTGTTTGAGTCTGTTTGTTAGCCATATGCCACAATGGAAGCACCCAGCTAAGGTAAACCATCACCAGGAGGGTTCTGGTTTTTCCACCCGCTAAGGGGTAGATGTGGCATATCGGAAAATACCACAGCAGACACCATGGATGAGAGGACGCAGGCCCAGATGACATCACCACACTGTGGGTATAAAGGAGCACTGACAGCGGGAGACGGCCGCTTTGGCGCTCCGCCTCCATGACAGCTAGAGTCTGAATAGCTTGAAGTTAGCTTGTGTGCTATAACAGTGCAACATGTGTATAAACCAGTGTGTTTGTAATAAAGTTCTCATTCAGTACAGCTCCTGCCTCCACTGTCCTGTTTCCAAACATAACAGAGGTGGCAGAGTGGAAGATGCTAAGATTCTCATTGGGAGTGACTAGGAGGGACAAGATTAGAACTGAGTATATCAGAGGGAGAGCTCAGGTTGAGCGCTTTGGAGACAAAGTAAGAGAGTCAAGGCTGAGATGGTTTGGACATGTGCAGAGGAGGGATAGTGGAGATACTGGACAAAGGATGCTGAAGATGGAGCTGCCAGGCAGGAGGAGAAGAAGAAGACCACAGAGAAGATTGATGGATGCAGTGAAGGAGGACATGGAGAGGGCTGGTGTTCCAGAGGAAGATGGAGGGATAGGGAGAGATGGAGGCAGATGATCCGCTGTGGAGACCCTGAAGGGAGCAGCTGGAAGAAGAAAAAGAAGAAGCATTGTAGTATCGCAATACTTTGTGGTGGTGATACTGTATGGATTCAGAGACGCAGCACTGTGATACTTTATTAAAAATTATTAATAAATGTTACAAATGCAAACTTACATTTAGGTATAAGAGTAATAAAAACCATTTGACTTCTCGGTCCATTAGATGGTGCTGGGGTGGGGCAATAGATCGATTCAGTGCAGTATCACAGTACGTGACACCTGTGATGATGCACTGATCCCTAAACTCATGTACCAATCTATTATTACTTACATATATAGAAACTATATGGTATTGTAATACTTAAGGAATTGTGGCTTTTTACTTTGGCTTTTAACAAACCTGTTTAACTGTTATTGAAGTAGTTATTTCTGTTCCATTGTTTTACATCCTTCTGAGCTCCATTTGTTTTTAGATTTTCTCATCTCTTTTTATTTTGATGTGTTTTTAGTTCAGTTTGTAGGCATGGGTTTTTAGTTCCTCTTGTTTTATGTTCTTAGCTTCATTTTGTATTTTATGTGTTTTAGCTCCAGGGTTTTCCTCAGTGGAGCCCCTCATGCAGGATGCTGCTTGGCCCATCTGCAGGGGTGTTGGTCTCATGGGTCACTCTAGCTTGGGTGGGTGGGAGCTCCATGCCATTGCCTTACAGCTGTGGTGTGGGCCCTGGTCTGTCCTGGTCGGGGTGCCCTCTGTGGCACGCCCTGTGGTCATGGCCTGTGCCACAGGGTGTGCGGTCTCCCGGCGTGGGGGGGCTCCACAGGATGGTGTTCCTTCACGTGATGCCTCAGTGCCGAGCTATGTGCCTTCTATTTTATATGTGTGTGTGTGTGTGTGTGTGTGTGTGTGTGTGTGTGTGTGTGTGTGTGTGTGTGTGTGAGAGAAGTAGGGTGTGGTGCATGTGCCTGTGCGTGTGTGTTGTGTGAGTGTGGGTGTGTGTTTGTGTGTGTGGGGGGGATATACCGTGCAAATATATGCATTTAAATTTGTCTACTGCTTTTATCTATGTAAAGCACTTTGCACAGTATCCAGTGTTTGAAAAGTGCTATACAAATACAGTTTGATTGATATCATGATTAGAGCTGTCACGGTGGAGAAATTTCCCCTGCAGTGACGGTGGACAGCTCAACACTGTGATACGCGGTATTATTGCAAATGTTTTTAGGACCCTGTGGTTTCATAATTTAAACAGGGTCCATAACTTATGTGGCAATCGATGGAAGCTATGAGAAACTCGCTGCAGCTCCACTCTCAACTTTATGTGCATGTGTGACAATTGTGCAGAGTTCTGGTCTTACTAGGCATGAACTACTGATTCTGTTAATAAAAAAAAAAGATAATTTTTATAAAGCAGTGGTGGTAATTCCAGTATTTCAACTATGGCGTGTGTGGACTGGAGACTGCAGCAACCTTCAGCTTATTTAAACAGAACAGTCTCTGTACAGGACCCTGCGTGGCCGCTATCCAAAAAATCACGTTCAAACAAGCAATGTGTAACCGAGGGGATGGGCAATCAAGCCCCAACTGGTGAATAGAACTCACAACCTCTGGCTTCAGAGTCCAGCACGCTACCTGTGTCGCCAACAGGGTCAACCCACTTGACAAGCCAAGCAGGAATGCTTTTTATTGACACTGCTACAAATGCACTACACAGGAGTTGTTTGGGTCTTGGAGCTCAGTTGTCAGGATCATAAACACTCCACTCAGAAGGCAATAACACGCTTTGTTCCCTTTCAGTGCTCACTGTCACGGCTGTCTTTTGCAATTTGTCCAAACCCTTCCACCAGTAACTGCCTGCTGGAGTCCGTCTGGAGAGAGAGTGCCCCACACGGTGTTGCTGCTGCCAGCACCCGGTGCTGTGGAAGCTTCCACAGTACAATAAGAATACACTTAAAATTTAACAAATTATTTATTAATCAATAGGGTACATAAGCGAACGATGAGATATAACCACACACACATAAAAAGTGAACACCGCGGTTGTTGCGGTTGCTCATAGCCCGGTATTACATAATTGCAGTTATCACGACAGCCCTAATCCTGATAGTACTGCATCGTGATGTCCTGGGTATGACATTAAACTGCACCCAGTAGCGAGGCTTGTGTCCAGGAAGACAGAAGTGGTGCGGAGCATGGAGCTATCCCTCAATCGTCACTGCTCCCAGGTACACTCCAGCCTGGAGTGGTAGTACCTCTCAGGACTAAGGGAGAAAACCCTAACAGAAAATCCGGAGTGGTGCCCTGTAGGCTGTTAGCAAACTAATTGTTGCTTTCTGGCAGCTCCTGCATCCTGGCTCACCCCCAGCCTTCTCAATGTTTGTCTGACCACTGGACTAGGTGCACCAGGACGAAAGAGTGAGGCTGATGCTGCGCAATTCACCCTCACTTTAATCCAAGTCATGCACAAGTCATGACACCATCTTTACCATCATCTGATGATGTCATGGTCATCTTCGATTACGAAGGACGAACATCAATACTGCATTGTGATCCAAGTATCATGATATATATTGTATCGTGAGACCCCTCGCTATTCCCACCCCCTATAAATAGTAATGACTTCTGTGCTGCACAACATCTAATTTCAGTTTACTTGTGTGTGAAATAACAATAAGCCTGTTCTATTCTATGTTGTGCTTATTGTGGCGTTCAGCAAACATGGGGGACAGTCGGGAAGAATGACTTTGCAGTTTGTTAAACTGGTTAAACAAACAAAAACAAAACACTGTCACTTGCTTCTGTCAGTAAATTATGTTTGTGGAATTGCAGTATAAAAGCAATATCACACTCGAGGTCATGCAGCATCTATGGTGACTCTCTTTCATGTAATATTGCTTAATTATATCATTTTAACATTAAATATAAGTCACTCAATACTCAGGGCGGGTTCAAATGATCCATTCTCCGACTTGAATCGATTCACGTTTGAATGAGCCAGTATCAGTTCACAAAGTCCGAAGATCGATCTTTTAATGAAACTCATTTTTACGTGTCTGAAACTTTCAAGAGGTGCCAGTGAACTCTCGCGTGATTTGGCATTCACGTGGATCATCATGGCTATGCACTGTGTGCAGCTGACATCGCCGCCAAGTCTGAGGGCAGACAGCACCTCCAAGTCAAGAACTGTGAACACAGCAAAGAGCTCGATAAAACCAGAGCTGCAAAAACCTGCAAAGCAGAGGTAAAATACCACAGAAATACCACCGATGTCAGAAACCGATGTGACACTAGCAAAAACATTCCACCAGAAGCAAAGTGCACTGGAAAAGGAGTCTGTGGCGCAACCAGCATCCACTGCTCAGTGTGCTCAAGAAATAACGAAGGCTGTCGCAACATTCATATGTGAGGATATACGCCTGCAGGGTGGTGTTGAAAAGAATGGCTTCTGAAATCTCATGAATACGCTACAGTCCTGCTACGCTTTACCGTCACATAAACACTTCAGTGAAACGGTGAAAAAATGCCACGTTGCTCTAATGTGCGACAGTCGGACAGCTACAGCAAAGACTCACACTGCACACCGTCTGACCTAGAGAAAGCATTTGTTCGCACGTCGTCACGTCATAAGAGATAAATAAAAAGTGCATTGTTGTAATTGTTTTTTATGTCAGTTCTTAATGTGATCATTTCTGTATTTAAAGAACCAAGTTGGAGGATTCCTGGTACCATTTATAGCATTAGGCCTCTGAGGACTTTTTTCCTATTCGGTCACTCATCTCCAGCCACTTAATCCTTGTCAGTTTGCGGGGGCCTGGAGACTATCCCAGGTCTTTCCTACACAAGTAAAACAGTTATTATAATGGTATTTCCCTGAGCAAATCGATACTGAATTGGCTCATAATGTAATTGATTCAGAACAATTTCCAGAATCGAATGAATTGTGGAAATCAATAATGATCCCAGTCCTACACAATACTCATACTAGTATAAAATCTTACAATTTTACCTTTGCTCATAATAGAACTAATTACCAGTGAAGACAAGATCTGTGGAAACTTTTCAAGATTACGAATGAAGGAACAGAAAAAGCCGAGACCACATGAAGTTCAGAGGCTGATTCATGTCTTCATCCTCTTCCATTTCTGCTGGGGGGACGTGGTGGCAGCTGGCACGCTGCAGGTCACGTCCCAAGTGTTCTGGAGGCAGCGTGGATGGCTGGGGCCATATGGCTGACAGCATCATGTGACGCGCCCATACTGGATTAACGATCACACACACACACACACTGAGCCTGCTGTTGGGATACTACTACAGAGCAGGATGAAAAGACGGGGCATTTCTGGAACAATCCAACAGTGGGTTCCAACGGTAGTTTGTCACCATGATGATGGGGGCGTAAAACATTCCCTTGTTCATAATGTCTAAAGCTACCAAATCATAATGGTTGATTCTGCTGATTCAGCTGTTTGCTTTGAACTGAAGACTAATTTGCATATCTCCAGAAAATAGAGTTCTTGACTTCCAGTTGTGACATGTAGGCAGAACACGCACATGTGGAGGCTCCCGGCTCGTTTTTCACCGTCTTCCTTCTGGAACAATCCTTCACCAAAAACTTCACCATATTCGTCATTTCATGATTTAGTTTAGCCTATTCCCTATGAAAATGAAAGCACCAAGGTGCTGATGCCTCGCTGCTTGTGGCATGGGGGGGCTGTAAAAAAGGCGCACTGCCCCCTCTACTGGCCTGGTATAGTTATTACACCTTTTTCCCCAGCTGCAGTGGCAGTAAAGGGGCGTCAGTTACAGTGGTGTATTTTAAGATAAGATAAGATAAGATAAGCCTTTATTAGTCCCACAACGGGGAAATTCCAGGATTGCAACAGCACAGGGATAGCAACACTCAGAGCAACAATCAAAAGGCAAGAAAAAAAACAAGCAAGCAAGAGCAGCTAATATACATATGTACATATTACTATAAAATATATATATACACACACACACACACAGACACACAGTGCAGAGCATTGTAGCTGGATGGAATAAATATATGAACACACAGTGCAGAGCATTGTAGCTAGATGGAATAAATATGTAAATATATAAACACCCACAGTACGGAGCATTGCAGCTAGGTGGAATAAATATGCAAGTATATAAACACACACAGTGCGGAGCAATGTAGCTAGATGGAATAATATGTAGATATACAGTATAAAAACACAGTGCGGAGCATTGTAGCTAGATGGAATAAATATATAGATATATAAATATAAACACACCCAGTGCTGAGCATTGTAGCTAGATGGAATAAATATGTAAATATATAAACACACACAGTGCAGAGCATTGTTGCTAGGGGGGATGAAACAGCATAACCGTCTATTTAGTTATCCTACATGGTATGATTATGTGCCCATACATATTCTCACCCTCCATAGCGACCGGTATGTTCCTAGTTGTATGCCGGAGAGGACCATTGTGTAAGTCTATTGCATCTTTTGCATTCAAAAAAAACTATTAGTTTGTTACGTCTTTTTGCTATCTCTGCGAGCAGCCCTGCTTAGGTTGTACAGTCTGACAGCCGTTGGTAGGAAGGACCTACGAAACCTCTCGGTTGTGCACCTGGGATGATGTAGTCTGCTGCTAAATGAGCTCCTCAGTGCATCCAGTATGTCCTGCATAGGGTGGAACTCGGACTCCAGCAGAGATGACAGTTTAGCCACCGTCCTTCTCTCTCCTATCTCCTCCATCGGATCAAGGCGTTGCCCCAGGACAGAGCTAGCTTTCTTAATCAGTTTGTTCAGTCTCTTCCTATCGGCTGCAGTAATGCCACTGCCCCAGCAGACCACTCCAAAAGTGATGGCTGATGCCACCACCGTGTCATAGAATGACTTCAGCAGCGCCCCTTGTACACCAAAAGACCTGAGTCTCCTCAGCAGGAACAGCCTGCGCTGTCCCTTCTTGTAGAGTGCGTCAGTATTGTGTGACCAGTCTAGTTTATTGTTCAGATGAATACCCAGGTACTTGTAGGATGTCACCATCTCGATGTCTGTTCCCTGTATATTTACTGGTGCTGTGAGGGGTTGTCCTTGCCTGCGGCAGTCCACCACCAGCTCCTTAGTTTTCCTCGCGTTGATCTGGAGGCAGTTCCGATGGCACCAGTCCACAAAGTCCTGGATAAGCCCTCTGTACTCAGCTTCATCTCCGCTGGAGATGAGACCAACGATCGCAGAGTCATCAGAGAACTTCTGTAGATGGCAGTGTGTTGTGTTGTGTGAGAAGTCCGCAGTATAAAGAGTGAACAGGAAGGGAGCCAGCACCGTTCCCTGGGGGGCCCCCGTGCTACTGATGATCGTGTCGGAAACACAGTCCCGGGTTCTCACAAACTGAGGCCGGTTCGTGAGGTAGTCCAGGATCCATGATGACAGGTGCTGGTCCACCCCTGCGCGCAGCAGCTTGTCCTTCAGGATCATCGGTTGGATGGTGTTGAAAGCACTGGAGAAGTCAAAGAACATGATCCTCACCATATTCCCGGGCTTCTCCAGGTGGGACAGAGAACGGTGAAGGAGGAAGATCACCATCATTTTGGTAACAAAGCCGTCCGTACGTGGACATTTAGCCAGACTGAGACGCAAACTGAAAGGGTTTTAAACTGTTTACTCATGTTTACTCAGGATTTGAGGCTCTTATTTACAAGCAGCCTGAGGAGGAATGTTGTGCTCGAAATAACTGATCAAACCTGACAGGAAGTCCCGTTTCCCAAATCTACTGCAGTCCATTATCTTTCAATTGATAACTGAATTAAACAAACTGAGGTCATTCAAATAGTAATGGGCATATTTTTTCTCCTGCAAGACAAATACAGTGGCGGTTCATTATTTTCTCTCACTCTATCCTTCATTCTTTTACAATTTGCTGTATATTTTACACAGATTTTCACCTTGAAATATTTAAAGCTTCCCATGATCATCTTCAGTCCTGTAATTTTTATGTGCTAGTCTGTGAATTGTAGACATCAATAAAATTTGTGTTCTTGGTAAAGTGGATTTAGTTGAAGTATTTTTAATTAATCCATCAATCTGGATGGAAGCAAAATCCAAGTTCCTGTTAAAATGATCAGTTTTACCAGAGGGAGAAAAAGCTTTTTTTTAATCCTAAAGACTGCAGTGATATCAGGGGTTCTCATCAAAGGTCAGAAAGCTGGTTATTAACTGATGAGCTGGTACACGTAAATGAGCTATTTATTACATTTTAACGAAGAGAAAACAGTGGTGATCTATTTTGCATAAACCTCCACTGAGGAGGAACTTTCTGCTCAGCCTAACGAGTTTAGTTGAAGTGACGTTAGCACATGTTTCCTCTCTACTAACAGTCTGTGCAGTGATCTGTGGACACCAGACTTTATCAGAGAAAAAAAATCAGAGAACAGTAGGATCAGACTGGAGACCTTTTTATCTGATGAACCATCAGTCCCTCTGACTCAAAAAAGTCTCATCGTTAATATAAAAGATCGCTGCACACGTTAGCATCGCGACTAACGGCAGCGCCGTCATTTCAATACAGATGTCAGTCAGCCGTTGAAGAGGTTGTAAAATAAAACAGGTATATATCACTGCAATCAGGGTAATATAATAATGGCCGCCCTTACATCCATTAAGCTGGTGTAAAAACTCTCCACAGTAGCTAACGCAGACCTCTGAGCATCAACCAACCTAGTGATGTCATGGAAGTGGTCCATGGGCTGTAAAAAAAAAAAAAAGTCACACTGCTGCCTCTAGTGGCCTGGCATAGTTAATATGATACCTTTTTTCACAGCTGCATTGACAGGAATGGTGAGTTAAATTTCTGTTTATTTTGAAAACAAGGCCTTTTCTCACAATTCTGGAAAATTAAAAGTCAAGAAAATATGGCGATACAATGATATAAGCCTTTAGTTCCACTTAATTTTGACCGGGCGAGCTGAAACAGACAGGCAGACAGACAGATACATACAAACACATACACGCACTGACTACTGTATGCCTCTCAGTTTAACCAAGCCATAATTAAGCATAATACAGTTCAAGGTCTTACACCACATCCGTTATTCCAAAGCAATACTGGCAAAAATATTCCCCAATACAGATACAAGCTGTGACAGATGTCAAAATACTCCTGCTGATTTAACCCATAAGTTCTGGTCATGGCCAGCTTTAATACACGGCTGCTCTGTCGTCTTTAAAACACTGTCAGATGCGCTGAGTATCAATGTCCAACCTGATGCAGCAGTGGCCATATTTGGTATTGCAGATAGAGGACATTCAACAATAAGGAGAAGCTATGAAAACATCATTGTCTTTACAACGCTACTTGCACAGAGAAGAATATTATTATGTTGTAAATCTAAAAAAAACCACCAAATGTGTCTGTGTGGCTGAGTGACCTAACACCATTTATACAATCAGAGAAAATAACATACACTCTCAGGGGTCCAGGGACACATTCTTTTCTGTCTGGGATCCAGCGCTGACATACTTGAACAAAGTTAAAACTGGACCCACTTAGCAGCCCTCTTCCACCCACATCTGGGATATGTGCCCATATGAAGCACAGCGCACAACTCTAGCAATGGTGAGACTATGAAAGTTTTTTTGTTTAAAGGTGTCCTGTTTGTTCTGGATGGGGGGGGGTCTTTCTTTCTTTCTAAAAAAGGGAAAGAAAGTGTGTTAATAATACATGAGCACTGTTCTACGAATACTGCTGATGCCTGATATCTGTACACTCTATTATTGATGCTCAATAAAAATAAATTAAAAACAGAGTTCTTGCAGACCTTAACGAGCGGTTGCACCTGGCTGACTGAAACGTGGCCCCAACAACAGAGCTACAGTGTAAGTTAAGAAATGAAAAAGACGTTTTAATCCTTCACAAAGGTAATTCAACACATTTAAAATCAGGAGGAAGTATAAATAACATGGGAAGCTTGTAAAACAGAAACATACAGGAAGACCAAAGAAGATGTCAAAGTACCAGGACAGAAAACTCAAAGCAATTTGCCTCAAAAACAGAAACTCTACAAGAAAAGAAATGAAGAACAACTGGGGAAAAACAGAAGGCGGCGACTGTGACCGAATTGTAAGAAACTGTCTGAAGAAAATGGGATTTAGGAATAGAAAAGGCAAATGTAAACCACCATTAAAACCTACCAGAAGAAAACTAGGTTACAGATCTATAGAGAAGTCGTCAAGGACTGAGGATGGTTGGATGAAGGTGATATTCAGTGAAAACTTACAAATCTGTACTGACCAAGGAGATGATGCTAGAACTTTTGTTTGGTTCCGTACCAATGAAACACATAAAGATGCCTGAATGGGTTTTACATAAGGGGTTATCCGACACTGGCTTCCTGCTTGACCATCCTTTTTTTCTCTTGGATTCCCTGGGGTTTTTTTCTATTTAAGTTCCCATATGTAGACGTAGAGGGGGCGGGGCTTTGGCTCCATTTCCACTAAAAGTGCAGGTCAGTCTCTAATTTTTTCAATGTAAATCATGTGCAAAACGCCCACTAAAGAAATCCACAATTCAAGGAATCTTAGTGGATTAGGCCATATTTGCATGGGATTATTTTTTAAAGAAGCACTGTGGTGGATATAAACTATCTATAAATGCACAAAATCTCTGTCTGTTCCACTCATATCTCTTGAACTGTTTGTCAGACTGATCTCAGATTTTATAAATGCTTTGCTGAGGTTACGAGGGTGTGCATCCCTGAGTATGGAGTCCCTCAGTCAAAATATGCAATTTCTATCAATAAAAGTTTAGCCGCTGCTCTGTCACCACTCTGTCTCTTCATGCCCTTCAGTGTGTGCAGGGTTTTGGTTTGACTCCGTGCTGATTGGATAATACACAGCATCATGACCAGTCAGTCACCACAGCACTTAGTTTAGTTTATTGGTTTATTTGTCAGGGACCATGTACAGAAAAACCTTAAACACAGGGTAAAGATGCTCTGTACCAGATCTAAAGGATAATTCGGGGAATGCAAGCGGGGACCCAGGGCCTGCCTAAAGAACACCAGTGTTGGAGAAGCAGCAGGTGGAACACGGTGCTTTGCAGGGAAGCAAGCCCAGCCCACCTGGTCAGTGGTAGGCAGGAGACCCTTTGCAGGACCACGACTTGCCATCACCGATGGTGCTCTTCTCGTGTGCTCGCACGGCTATCTAAAAATTAAAAGTTCATAATAATACCATCATGATTGTGGAGCAGAGTGCCCAGATCAACTGCATATCATATGCGGTCACATGCACGGTTTGACTAAATGACGACCATCACCAAACTGGACACAAAAACGCTCAAATAATGAAATAATTGTTATTTAAATATTTACTGACATATGTGTAGCGTCTGAAGAATAGGAGACGGAGGGCTTTCTCTATTGCACACTGAACACACTTTATTGAACTTCACATCTCTATTTATATCCCAGCCGTAGCCCACCTGACATCATTCACCCCCCAACCCCGGCTGAGCTACGGCAAGCCCCAAAGAACAATTCCCATACATAACATCACCCCTCGTTACAAAGTTCCACACCCCACCCCATGTCAGCAAACCAAGAAACACAAAACTCATCACATAAACACCACTATGTCTTTTTTTTTAACTCTACAGGCATCTGGGTAGACTGCCAGAATGCCCCGCCTAGTTGGAGCAGATTATTCTGCCACTAGACCCAACCGGCATCAAACATAACAGTCTGTGTAACAAAGTCCTCCAGGTACCTAGGCTTCCAATGAATTCTAGCCGGGCGTCCCCTAGGAGGGGACCCTGCACCTGGCACCGTTGGCCTCGCCTGTGGACCCTCGTCTGTCAGGACCCCCCAGTCCCAACTGTCACTGAAACGTCCAACTGCAGCATCAGTCCTCTGCCCTGGTGGCGACCTTCTCAGTCTACTGGCGTGCCACCGATACCCGTCCTCAAGTTCATATGTGTCTGGGGTCCGCTGCCTCGCGATCTGCTGTGGCCCCATCCATAATGGCTGCAGCTTGTGGGTACGGACAGGGTGTTTGATCTATACCCGATCCGTTTCCCTCAGTCCATGGTCCTTTGCCCTGTGCTTCCTGTCAAATCTCCATTTCATTTTGTGTTGCTGTCTGGTGACCCTTCTCCGCACTGCCTCCGTGCCTTCTTGAGAACATGTCAGTGGTGGTCTCAGCCAGCTCACCGGCAAGTGCAACTCGCACCCCAGCATGAGAGCCGCCAGGGAACAGCCCGTCGTGGTGTGGACAGATACCCTATAGTGCAGCAACGTGTTTTGCAGGTGTCCAAGAATGTGAAACCATCCGCCAAATGGGCTCTCAGTCCATTCTTCAATGTCTTATTGAACCGTTCAATGCCCCCATTGGTCTGAGGGTGGCAGAACGCCATCTTCACATGTTCCACGCCTCTGTTTCTCAGAAACTCCTCAAACACTCCAGAGATAAACAGCAGGCTGTTGTCCATCGTAACCCTGCTTGGGGTCCCCCACCTAGCAAACAAGGATGTCAGGAACCCCGTGACTACCTCTGTCGTGGCAGAGCTGTTTGGGAGCACCTCCGGCCACTTCGAGAATACATCATAGGCCACGAGCAGGAACCGGCTATTCGAAGGTGCCACATGAAGTTCGCCACAGATATCCAACTCAACGTGCCTCCAAAGTCCTTCCAGGTATGGTACCGGCCACAGTGGAGGGGGAGGTGGTCCGCCAGTCTTGCCGCTCTCCAGACATGGCATGTAGTGTTTCACCATGGCCTTGATGTCCTTATCAATAACTGGCCACCAGGCAGAGTCCCTACTGTGCTGTTTCACACTGACCACCCCCAGATGACCCTTGTGCAGCATTGTCAGGACACGTGCCCTCAGTGACAATGGGATCAGGGTGCATTATCCTCTGACCATGCACACCTCGTTCCAGCAGCTCAGTTCATCCTTGAAGCAGCTGTAAGGTGCTAACTCATCCTATGCCCTTGCTGGCCTACCCTCTCTGCTCGCCAAGCACAATTTTGCCTGCACTGGATCTCGTTCTGACTTTTCCCTGATTTCCTGAGGAGACACCATCTTCTGGAGGGTCCCGTACAGTGCGTGGATCAGGTCCGCCTCAGCTGAGTCACTGTCATCGTCGTCCAGCAGGGAGGAATTAACCGTGGTCGAGACAAGAGGTCCACCACGATGTTATCTTTGCCTGGGGTGAAGTTGGTGGTGAAATTATAAGCCCTCAGCCTTTCAGAACACCTATGGATCCTCAGCGGCCTGTGACCCGACCCCAACGTCTCCAGCAAAGTCATGAGTGCCCGGTGGTCTGTCCGTAGGATGAAGTGGCACCTGTAGAGGTAAATGTGTCACCTCTCACACACCCATATGCAGGCCAGCGCCTCCATCTCACCCACAGCATATTTCTGTTCCACCGTCGAGCGGGACGTTGACGCAAACAACACCAGGTGCTCCGTGCCACAATGCACCTGGGACATGACCGCCCCCAGCACAAAGCTGGATGCATCACAGGTCACGATGGTCTCCTGATTGAGGTCAAAATGGGCCAACACCGGTGGAGAGGGAAGCTGCTGCTTCAGCTTGGTGACCACTGCTGAGCAGGCTGGGGTCTACTCCCATGGCGTATCCTGCGTCAACAGAGCCCAGAGGGGCTCAATCGTCTCCGAATAGTGGGAAATGAACCATCCATAGAAATTGACCATGCCATGGAATGACGAGATCTGAGCTGGTGTGGATGGCTCCAGGATGTGCAGCACTGCCTCCATGTTTGAATGGAGTGGTTGGAGCCCTCTTCCGGTCAGCCGAAACCCCACGAACTCTATAGCATCCCCTGTGAAGATACATTTCTCGCCATTCAGGGTAACTCCATGTTCTTGGAGCATTGCCAGGACCCTTTTGGGCCTCTCATCGTGTTCTTCCAGTGATGCGCTATGCACCACAATGTCATCTTAAGTACGCCACCATGTCTCTGAGACCGGCCAGCATCGTTGACATCACCTTTTGAAAACAACTGGGTGCAGAGGTCAGGCCAAATGGCATCTGGGTATACCTGAAAACCCCCATGTGGGTCACAAATGCCATCAGGTTCCTGCTGTCCGGGTGAAGGGGCACCTGCAGGTAGCCCTGGCGGAGGTCCAACTTCGTGAAAAACTGAGACCCGTTGAACGTTGCTGTGAGCTCCTCCATGGTTGGGAGGGGGTACCTGTCCAGAACGACCACCTTGTTCACCATCCGAAGGTCTATGCATGGCCTGATGCCCCCCTCCCTTTCTTCCTGGCCACCACCAGTTTGGAGATCCACGGCGAGGTGTCCACTTTCTGGATGATGCTGGACTCCAGCAGCTTGGACAGCTCTGCGACACCTCATCCCGCAGCCCGAGGCGGAGTCGTCGCAGTGGCAGAATTCCTCGGTGTCACAGTCTTGTCGATGAGAGGGCGGTGGTGAAAAGTGTCTATATGCCCCAGGCCCCTAAACAATGCTGGCCAGTGGAGGTGCCAATCAGGACACACTGTCAGCACAGTCAAGCCCTCCGGGTCCCTTATGGAGAAACCCAGCTCCCCCAGCAGGTTGATTCCAAATAGGTCCACCCCCTGGCGGGTCACCTGGAAGTTGAATTTGGGCACCGTCTTTGACCCACAAGTCACCGAGAACTCTGCTGTGCTCACCATCTCAATCTCCGCATGTCCATACCCGAACATCTTCACTGCCCCCGCGCCAATAGTCTTCGTAGGGAACAGCCTCCTCAGTGTAGCCAAGCACAAGATAGACCTTCCGGTCCCTGAATCCACCATAAGGGGCATGTCGACCCCGTCGAGCTGCACTACATACCACTTTAGTGGCCCCTTCCCCATGCGTGCTACACACACCCGTCCGGTGCCGCTGTGCTCCGCCAACACTGGGCTAGGAGGTAAAGTGTGGGCCCTGTTGCATGCCTTTTCTTCTTCTTGGCTCATCTTCGAGGCCTAGTTAGCATGCTAACCATTGTCTCCGGTGGGAAACCACAAGCAGTCGACTCCTTGCTAACTGGAGTTGTTAGCTTCTGCAGGGTCGTAGATGCTCTTTGCTTAACTAAGTCCAATATGCCTTCTAGCGATAGCGTCTTCCAGGTTAGCCTTAGGATGCTTCTCAGCAACATGTCGGTGGTGCTGTGAGCTAGCGTATCCCTCACTAGCTCCTCTGCAATCGGCCCAAAGGCGCACTCCCTCGCTAGGCTGCGTAGCTCCATAACAAAGGACTGTGTGGACTCACCTGCTTGCTGTTGATGGTCGAAAAACCGATACCTCCTTTCGGTGATGGTGGATTGATCACCGAAGGTACTGTTCATTAGCGATAGTCCATCTTCCAATGCGCCGTCGCCACACAGCCTGGGGTAATGTATTAGCAGGCTCCTCCGTCTCTCCTCGCTGATGCTACTGAGTCCAGCCACCGTCACATACACTTCCAACATGTTCTTCCAGCGAGCCCATGATATAGCCGGTGTACCCTGGCACTGAAGGAATGGAGGTGGCTCCCTGACACATGCGTCCATTTTTCCTCGTTGCCAAATGTAGCGTCTGAAGAAGAGGAGACGGAGGGCTTTCTCTGTTGCACACTGAACACACTTTATTGAACTTCACATCGCTATTTATATCCCAGCTGTAGCCCGCCTGACGTTACTCACCCCTCGACCCCAGCTGAGCTATGGCAAGCCCCAAAGTACAATTCCCATACATAATAATATGGGTAACACTGATGCAACAGTTGCAGCCAAACAGGTCATTCTGCTGTGTATAATATTGGTGTTTTGTACTTATAATACTGCTAAAATATAAAAGGATGCACTAGAATGGGTCTCAAATATTTGTAAACATGTCCTGTGATAGTACTGCATGAGTTTATTGACAACAGACTACAAACTACACATATAAACTCAAAAAATTATAATGGTAACTGAACAACTGCCATTCCCCAAAGTGAAGACACAACAGCTATGAATATACTAAGACATAAAAGATCAGAAAAATAAGTGATCTGACACAAAATAAACAAGGGTTCTGAAACAGTCACTAACATTGGATGTTCCATTCATTTTCAATAATTCTGTAATTAACAATCAAATAAATCTTAGTGCTGTTCAGTCCCTTTCATATTTGTCAAAGTCTAACATGTGATTGCCTCCATATAGGCTACACCTCTGTATTCCACTTTCAAACACAGCCAACATTTGGGCCTCTAAGCCTGATTAGCCTACCTGTCCTCAGACAAGAATACTTGCTTTCTATGGACATGCACTAGTACCCTGAAAAACAAATCTACATGGTCTAAAATGGTATCTTATGCCCTTTTTTCCCCACAAAAAACCTTCATGGTCTTACAGTTGCTTGTGAAAATATTTCCCCTTTCCCTCCTCCTCAAAATGCCAGGATTTATGAATATTCTAATTAGGCCCACCCACAGCAAGCAGAAGTCTGCAAGCTGGCAAATATGATTAGAAAACAATAGCATTGAAGATCAAATGTTTAAAAATTACAACAAAATGTTGCCATTACTGTGGAGGGTCCAGACAACCACTCAGCACATACGGACCACACAACTAGGGCTGCAGATAACAACTATTTTACGGCTCGGGTAATCACCCACTCTAATTGAAGATTACTCGAGTAATCGGATACTTTTTTAAAGAAACTTGCATTGACCAACATGTGCGGAACTTTCTTTCCTAAAGAGCAGTAGTAATTATACTAAACACTCAATAACACAGGTACACATTTATTGCAATGCTTATTGCAAAGTTTATTGCAATGTTTATTGTGTAGAACGTAACTTTAAATGTTAAATTACACCATAAAGTTCCATTCACTAGTGGCTAGCATCCGCTAGTGGCTAGTGGCGGTGGCTATATGTTCTTTGGTCATATAAGCATAATTAGCATAGCTGACTACATTCTAGTCATCTTAATTTAAAATCTCAATCACGTACAGTCGTGAAAAAATTAGGACACCCTGTATAAGCCTGTGCTTTTTTTTTTTTTTTACATATTTGGACATATGTAAATCCTGGAATTTCCCCATTGTGGGACTAATAAAGGCTTATTTTATCTTATCTTATCTTATATGGATATTTAATATTAATGTTAAAAAAATACTGGGAGATTCATGTAATACAACTAAACAATTAAAAATTAATTGACTTTTTTTCAAATTTTTTGTAAAATGTAATTCTAAACAAATAGTGAGGAATAAATTAGGACACCCCTCCATCTTTTTTAGGACACTCCCACATTTATTCCCACTTAAAATGGCTAAAATAAATGTTAAAAAATGCAAATAAAAACAAAAACAAGGTTAGACATAGATATGTGAACATTTCTTAAAGAACTGAATATTTAATGGGGTGTCCTAATTTTTTCACATGACTGTACCTTGTCTCGGGTGCGCTGGCCGTACATGATGTGAGATGCTTTCTGCCAAGACACTGTAACACTGACATTGTAGGATGCTGGCTCACTGCTCATCTTTACCATGTGCACACTGCACAATGTTTTCCTTCAATTTGAGCTTGAAATGGTCCCAGACTTGAGATACTTTTGTCGTTTTTTCTGACTTTCTTCCTGTTTGCCGGCCCGTCACTATGTCGCTCTGATATGGCACCATTAAACAAAGTTGCATCTTGTTTACATAGCGTGACCAGACGAAAGTTGTACCTGATATAGGTCATATAGACCGGAAGTGCTGCATTAAACGACACGCTGAAGCATAGATTTTGAATCAAAAAATTTTTGTAATCAAATTTTTTGAGTAATCATTGCAGCCCTACACACAAGCACCACAGCGGAGCGGGACGACACACACACTGGCCACCACCGCTGTCCTTTGCTGGGAACTGAGCGACATACTGCTACCCAAAAGCACACTGGGAGTTCCCACTGATGATTGTGTGCCTACAATATCCAAAACTTTAAAAGTCAGCACCACCATAACTGCTGAGAGGAACAACCAGTTCATTGAATTTCACATGCGACCACACATACACCAGGGAAGCACGGAGCACAGCGGAGAGGCAGCGCGAACAAGCACAGCTGGGGACTGAGCAGCTCCAGTCCACTCAACAATCATCCAACAACACCACACATTCATTCCATGCACAACCATCTCTGCACGATCTCAACACATTCCAAAAGTATTTCACTTTGCTGCGCTGCATCAGAGCAAAACTGTCAGAAGACCCAGTCTGATTACATCTTTTTTCCTCCCGTCTTTAACGTGTAGCTGCACCTCTCCAAAAACATCTGAACAAACAAATCAACAAGTGCAGCATCCAAACATACCCAAGTTTATCTGGATATCTGAGAACCATTTTCTCTTTAGCACATTACCTATTTGACACAAGGCTTTGACATTTACTGTTGGTAAAATCATACCGTTAGTAGACTACAGTATCTGGCACATTAAAGGATAATGACACAAACAATAAATCCCATGAAAAAAATACAGACTTATTGGTTGAATGATATGTCCACTTGTATGTACAGTGGCCCAGGATAATGGTTGAAACAGCATTGGTCCTTAAAAGCAATTTAATGGTAAAACTCATCTTAATTTGGGTCAAGTTGTCCAAAGATGCTAAATGGCCCTGGAGGCTAAGCTGGATCCTCAGTTCTGCTCTCTTCCTCGAGGTCATACACAGTCCTTAGTCCTTAATCCTTGATTGGTTCCCCATCCTAGTGATGTCACGAGAACAGTTGGTCTAAACTCGCCTTTTAGAAGGGAGAGACGCTTCACTGAACTTTCACAGCAAAAAAACAAAGACATGGCACATAGTGATTTTGCTCTTGATACAGTATGTATCAAGTAAGTCATTAAAAAACAAGTTGCAGTCATGTTAAAAAGATTTTCACCAGAGTGTCACTTCAAATAAGTTTAACATTTTTCCTACCATCCTGAATCCAAGGGGACTAAGCCAAGCAGGGTGAACCCTACTTAGCAGGTCAGGTGTGATGACCTAGCTAATAGAAACAATCTGATTTCTGCTGCATAGATGACAATCAAGCCCTGCAGGAGTGAAAACAGTCCCAATCCAACAGAAGGAATCAGGCTGGGACAGGTCATCTGACTTTACTGTCACCTCTGAGCCCCGAATGAACGCCAACATGAAGGTTACAAATGCTTTAGTACCTCATCACTGAAGGAACACTAAAACAATTCTGTTCCTGTATAACCTTGAGCTGTGTGTGTGAGTGAGAGAGTGTGAATTTCTGGTCACTGTGGCAACAGTTACCAAGCAGCACAGTGAGCTCCACTGAGCCCTGCCTGCAAGATGAAGAGGCCGTAGGATAATGAGCAAGGCGTGCTGCCTTTTTAAAGGAAGCCAGAGTGAAAAATGTTGGGATTGTTTCTCAGTCTGATTCACTCTAATGGTCTGAAATAGAAGGACACACAAATACGGATTCACACCAACACCAGAAGAACTGAAATAAAGCGGCTTAATGCTGTCTGGATTGTTGTTAAAGCCCCCTAATATTGTAAACATGAAGCACAGAAGTCATCAAAAGCAGAATTTGACATTTGAATAACAATGAGAAGCTCTGTGAATGGTGAAGTTATTAAGAGAAGTTCCACCCTCCATTTCCTCATTGATTAGCTCTACATTTCCCTGAACAGACCCCACAGAGTTCCCATTTATCACATCTGACACAGAACAAAACTAACCATGCACACGAGCATGTAAGGCTGAAACACATTACAAGGTGTTAGCTTTCACATTTTCTTCAATGGTCATTTCACGCCTGATGGAATCTCCAAAGAAAGTGTGACATGCTGTGGATTCAAAGCTGGACAAAGCTCCGATCCACCAGGACCCAAAGTGTCAAAGTGTTCAGCAGCAGTGAGGAGGAGGATTTAGCAGCCACTGCAGAGTAGATGGAAACGCCAAAGCTCTTTCTTCTTAGAGACCAGACGAGAACCACCATTCGACATAAAGACAATAGCTGTGTTCTATTATTAAAGTGTAGTGGACTGAGCAAAACTCAGAGCATCAGATCTTGACAGTTTTTGGTGCAGTGAATGAAGGAACAGACACAAAAGTTAATGATTTTGGCCAGCTTGTAATCATTCTGTCTGAATCTATTTAACTTTATAAGTGCCATTTCAAAATAGATAGAAATTGTCAAATGAAAGGTTAACAGATAATGGTTTGACAGTACAGGGTTATGAGGAGACACTACCAGATTTTCTATTTCGATGCCATAAGTCAGAACACAAGGTCCAACATGTGGTGGAGATAATGGGTAGAATTTCCTACTTTCTGAGAAAACCCCATCAAGTATAATAGTGAATTAAATGCCATATTAAGGCAATCACTATCGACATCTACATGTATATTAAAGTCCCCTACTATAACAATTCTTTCCTATTTAAGCACTAAATCAGCTAAAAACTCTGAAAATTCAGATAAAAACTCTGAGTAAGCTGTGGGAGGACGATAAACTATGGCAAATAAAATTGGTTTTAACCTAAATTTGCCGACATGCCAATACTGAGGACCAGGCCCTCAAAGGAATTATATCATGTTTTGTGCTTTACATTAACTAGTAATCTGGAATGGTAAATTATTAACATAATCTATGATCATGAGCTTTAGCCATGACTCTACACTTGGATTTCAACAAAAGTCCATCCATCCAGCCATCTTCTACCGCTTTTCCGGAGGTTCGGGTCGCGGAGGCAGTAGTTCAAGCAGAGAAGCCCAGACTTCCCTCTCCTCAGCCACCTGCTCCTGCTCTTCTGAGAGGATACCAAGGCATTCCCAGACCAGCTGGGAGACATAGTCTCTTCAGCGAGTCCTGGGTATATCCCGGGGTCTCCTCCCAGTGGGATGTGCCCAAAACACCTCAAGTCGGAGGTGTCCAGGAGGCATCCTGATCAGATGTCCAAACCACCTCAACTGGCTCCTTTCAATGTAGAGGAGTAGCGGTTCTACTCTGAGCCTCTCCCGGATGACTGAGCTCCTCACCCTATCTCTAAGGGTGAGTTCAGCAACCCTACGAAGAAAGCTCATTTCAGCTGCTTGTATACACGATCTCTTTCTTTCAGTCATTACCTAAAGCTCATGACTATACTGTAGGTGAGGGTAGGAACATAGGTTGACCGGTAAATCAACAGCTTTGCCTGAGTTTGGCTCCTTCTTCACTACAACAGACTAGTACAACGTTTGCATCACTGCAGATTCGTCTGTCAATTTCTCGCTCCATTCTCTCCTCACTCGTGAATAAGATCCCAAGATACTTAAACTCTTCCACTTGGGGCAGGCACTTGTCCCCAACCCGGAGAGAACAAGCCACCTTTTTCCGGCTGAGGACCATGGACTTTGAGGTGCTGATTCTCATCCCAACTGCTTCACACTCAATAACAAACTGTCCCAGTAAGACCTGTAGGTCAATGCTTGATGAAGCCAACAGGACAACATCATCTGCAAACAGCAGAGATGAGATCCTGTGGCCACCAAACATGACACCCTCCGTTCCTTGGCTGCGCCTAGAAATCCTGTCCATATAAATTATGAACAGGATCGGTGACAAAGGGCAGCCCTGGCAGAGTCCAACTCTCACTGGGAATGAGTCCAACCGATTGTTGGCAATATGAACCAAACTCTCACAACGGTCATATAGAGACTGGATAGCTCGTAATAAAAATCAAATCAAATCAAATCAAACTTTATTGTCATATTGCTGTACATACAACTGTAGTGCAGGCAAGATGAAATAAAAAGCCCAATACCCCATACTCCCAAAGCATCCCCCACAAAAAAACCACGAGGGACGTGGTCGAATACCTTCTCCAAGTCCACAAAACACATGTAAACTGGTTGAGCAAACTCCCACGAACCCTCGAGGATTCTCAAGAGGGTAAGGTGCAATTCAACAAAAGTACAATTCAACAAAAGTACAATTCGTTATTTCCTAGACTGGTCTTTGAAGATGTTACATCACACAACTCTACCAGTGACTAGGCCTATTTTATTTTTCTTAAGGTTTCTGGTTACATTTGTATGTTTATTCCATTTGGACTCAATAAAGCCTCCAGCTCTGTATTTCTGCTGCCACAACCTTGCATTGTTGAAATACATTAAGGTTCCATTCTCTGAAAAATTGTGCTTGTGTAGGTTTTAACCTTCTGAAATGTGTCTATTGAGATTGAGATGAGATGATGAGATTCAACTTTATTGTCATTACACATGTATGAATACAAGGTAACGAAACGTGACTTGGCATTTGGGCACGCTCTGCAGAGCGCATCCAAGGCCGGGGCAGCCACTAGGTGCCAGTCATAAAGAAGAAAGAAAAAAAAGAGAAGGGATAATGACACAGTAGGCGAGAGAAAAAAAACATGTTTATCAAATTTTCGTTCAGTAAGTGAGCAAAATTTTGATTGCAGGAAAAAAAAACTCAATGCACATTTAGCAGACAACAGAACCAAAGTCAGAGAGGATCAGTGAATGAATGGATGTAATTCAGTATAAGTGAATGAATCAGTGTGTTCGTGTATGTTGAATGCAGGTGGGTGTTTATCAGTTACTGGAGGCAACAAATCTCTCCCAGCCAAGATGTTATGTCTTAGTGTCTGAAACTCGGAAGCATGTCCTTGAGGCATGGCAGATGGAAATTTCCTGAGCCAGTCACTGTCCCTGAGTTCAGATTGCAGCACACCAGAATGTTTATGAAGAGAAGCACAATCTTCTGTTTTGTCTTAATCCAGGAGGAAAATAGTCAACAGGGCACCGAATTCAAGGTCAGATAACACAGATCACTGAGAGCTAGAATTTACAGCTCTTGCAATACTGTGTTCATAATTTCCATACATAGGCTTTAAATCCATTCTTGGAGGGCACCAAAACGACTCCAGATGTTTCCCTTCTAAACATGGGAAGCATGTCCGGCAGAGTCCATCTCTCTACAGTGCATGCCAGATGGTAATTTCCATGTAGTCTTGCCGTCAGTTAGTGCTCTCCCCCGTCTAGTCGAATTGTTGAAGAAGCAGCTACGCCGGGACCGCTTTCATTAGCTCTTCTAGTAAAATTTTCGATACACCAGGAAACTCCAGAGCCAATCAGCAGAAAATCCTGAGATCGTGCCAAACCAGATAGATGTTGTTTCCACATCATCAGTCGAATCATGCAGACACATGTGTTCCAATCCATGGGTCTCTCCATAGGGGCTCCCCCTGGCCCAAATTTATGTAAAAAGTTGTTAATTTTATTAAAGCCGCTCACCAAATCCATTTTTTTCATTTGGATCAAGATTCAGCCAGAAGAACAGCGACGCGGACAAGACAGCAAGCTGGGATTCTCAGTTAGGGAGGGTGGAGGAGGGTGAAAGAGGGAGCAGAAGAAAAAGCGACCGTTCTCTCTGAAGGGCAGGAAGAAAAGGTCACGTGATTATGGAAAAAACATCAAAACACTTAACCCTCTGAGTGTGTATGTTGCAGAACTGTGACATAAGCCCTAGTGGTCAAGAGTGGTAAATATTTTTTGTCAGTAAAATAGTTCAGATTTCCAAGGCTATAACTTGAAAGTGGTAAGAGATAATGGCTTACTGTCAATTAGAAAGAAGTAAAATATGATCCAAAGTTTCAGATAGGAATAAATTTATGCATCTTATTTGCATAATGTCACGGCACCTCTTTAAATTCCATAACTCAGTCAAAACTGGACATTGGACATATTTACACAAAAAAATGGGTCAGTCTTTTGACACCGTTTTTTTGTACAGAGGTACCTCATCATCTTATCTTCAAAGTATATGAACAAAAAATCAGTACATTAAAAAAAAAACAAATTTCTCACTGACTTTTGACAAAGTCAGAGTGAGAAGGCAAGCGCAGTGTCACACTCTGCCACTAGGGGCGCGCAAATTCTCACACTCAAAGGGTTAATTTCTCTTAAAAAAAATGCACAGCCTTTGTTTTGATTCTGTTGTGAGGAGCCAGTGTAATTCTTCCATGCTTGCTCCTGGACATCATAAAAATGAAGGCCGAGCCTTGATACCTGCCTACTGGTCTATTATTGGCCAGCTTAGTTGTCTGTCATGTCGATGAACGCAGCACCAAGTAGTGGACTGAAAATGCAATTGGTTGATTAATACCAAAGGGTTTCCAACATTTACATAAAAATATGTAATTAAAAAAAAGATCCAACACATGCGTTTGTGGATCATGCATTATTGCAAGTGTTAAGTATTGCAATACATCGCCGAATCAGTCTTTTGTCCCACCCAAGGGATTAGTTTCAAGACTAACAGTGCTACTAGGGAGATCATTTACAGAGTGGAGATTACTATATATCGTTATTTTCCTTAAATTTCAGTCACCCCAATAGGCATCTTTGTTTCCACCTGGTTCACCAAGCATCCATCCATCCATCCCTCCATCCATCTTCTACCGATTTTCTGGAGGTCCAAGCAGAGAAGCCCAGACTTCACTCTCCCTGGCCACCTGCTCCAGCTCTTCTGAGAGGATGGCACAGCGTTCCCAGACCAGCTGGGAGACATAGTCTCTCCAGCATGTTCTGGGTCTGCCCCGGGGTCTCCTCCAAGTGGGACATGCCTGAAACACCTCATGTGGGAGGTGTCCATCCTGATCAGATGCCCAAACCACCTCAACTGGCTCCTTTCAATGTGGAGAAGCAGCAGTTCTACTCTGAGCCTCTCCCAGATGACTGAGCTCTTCACCCTCTCTCTAAGAGTGAATCCATTAATCCTATGAAGAAAGCTCATTTTAGCTGCTTGCATCCATGATCTCATTCTCTTGGTCATTACCCAAAGCTCATGACCACAGGTGAGGGTGGGAACATAGATTACCTGGGAAAGAGATAGCTTTGCCTTAGAGCTTAGCTCCCTCTTCACCACAACAGACTGGTACAACATTGGCATCACTGCAGATGCGTTTGTCAATCTCCCGCTCCATTCTCCCCTCACTCATAAGTAAGACCTCGAGATACTTAAACTCCTCCATTTGGGGAAAGAGCTCGCCCCCAACCCGGAGAGAGCAGTCCTCCCTTTTCCAGCTGAGAACCATGGACTCTTACTTGGAGATGATGATTCTCATCCCAACTGCTTCACACTCAGTAACAAACTGTCCCAGTAAGACCTGTAGGTCATTGCTTAATGAAGCCAACAGGATGACATCATCTCCAAACAGCCGAGATGAGATTCTGTGGTCACCAAACATGACACCCTCCATTCCCTGGTTGCGCCTAGAAATCCTGCCCATGATAATTATGAACAGGATCGGCGACAAAAGGCAGCCCTGGCAGAGTCCAACTCTCACTGGGAATGAGTCCAACTGAGTGTTGGCAATACGGACCAAACTCTCACGATGGTTGTAAAGAGACCAGATAGCTCGTAACAACAAGCCTGATACCCCATACTCCCGAAGCACCCACAAAAAACCATGAGGGATGCGGTTGAATGCCTTCTCCCAGTCCACAAAACACATGTAGATTGGTTGGGCAAACTCCCACAGATCCCTGAGGATTCTCGAGAGGGTAAAGAACTGGTCCAATGTGCTATGGCCAGGACGAAAACTGCATGGCTCCTCCTGAATCCGAGGTTCGACCAATGACCAGACTCTCCTCTCCAGTACCCTGGCATAGACCTTTCCAGGGAGGCTGAGGAGTGTGATCCCCCTAAAGTTGGAACACACCCTCTGGTCCCCCTTCTTGAAGAGAGGAACCGCCACCCCAGTTTGCCATGCCAAAGGTACTGTCCCAAACTTCAACGCAATGTTGCAGAGGCATGTCAGCCATGACAGCCCTGCAACATCCAGAGCCTTGAAGTACTCAGGGCGACTCTCATCCACCCCTGGTGCCTGGCCACCAAAGAGTTTTTTTAATCACTTAGGTGACCTGAGCCTCTGTGATGGGCGAGTTGTCCTCCTCGTCCCCAAGCTCTGCTTCCTCTCTGGAAGATGTGTCAGTGGGATTGAGGAGATCCTCAAAGTATTCCTTCGACCACCCAACAATAGCCCCAGTCGAAGTCAGCAGCGCCCCATCTGCACCATACACAGTGTGGACAGGAAGCTGCTTCCCCCTCTTGAGTCACCAGACAGTTTGCCAGAATCACTTCAAGGCCAACTGAAAGTCTTGTTCCATGGCCTCATCAAACTCTTCCCACACCCGAGTTTTTGCTTCAGCAACCACCTAACCTGCACTCAGTTTGGCCTGCCAGTACACCTCAGCTGCTTCGCGAGTCCCACAAGCCAACCAAGCTTGATAGGACTCCTTCTTCAGCTTGATGGCCCCCCTCACCACTGGTGTCCACCACTTGATTCGGGGGTTTCCATCATGAAATGCACTGACGACCTTGCGCCCACAGCTCTGGCCAGCCGCTTTAACAATGGAGGTGGAAAACGTGGCCCATTCAGACTTCAGGTCTCCAGACTCCTTTGGAATGTGGTCAAAGTTCTTTTGGAGATGGGAGTTGAAGACCTCCCAGACAGGGGCCTCGGCCAGACATTCCCAGCACACCCTCACTACACGTTTATGTCTACCAGGTCTGAGTATCGTCCAACCCTGTCATCGGATCCAACTCACCATCAGGTGGTGATCAGTTAACAGCTCTGCACCTCCATTTACCCGAGTGTACAAGACATATGGTTGCAGGTCTGATGACATAATAACAAAATCAATTATCGATCTGTGACCTAGGGTGTCTTGGTGCCAGGTGCACAAATGGACACCCTTATCCTTGAACATGGTGTCCGTTATGGACAAACTGTAGTTGGCACAGAAGTCCAATAACCGAACACCACTTGGGTTCAGAGTGAGCAGGCTGTTCCTCCCAATCACACCCCTCCAGGTTTCACTGTTGTTGCCCATGTGCGCATTGAAGTCCCCCAGTAGGACAGTGGAGTCTCCAAGAGGAGCACCCTCCAGCACACGAGTCAGAGACTCCAAAAAGGGTGGGTACTCTGAAACATCACTTGGGTGCATAGGCACAAATGATGGTCAAGACCTGTTTCCCAACCCAAAGGCATAGGGAAACTACCCTTTAGTTCACCGGGGAGAACTCCAAAGTCGAGGCAGCAAGGCGGCGGGATATAAGAATACCCACCCCTGCCCGTCGCCTCTCACCCAGGGCAACTTCAGAGTAGGCCAAGCTCCAGCCCCTTTCCAGGAAACTGGTTCTAGAACCAGAGTTGAGCATTGAGGTGAGCCCAACTATATCTAGCTGATATCTCTCAACCTCATGCACCAGCTCCAGCTCCTTCTCCACCAGAGAGGTAATGTTCCATGTCCAAAAGCCAGTTTTGAAAGCCAGGGAACAGACCACCAAGGTGTCTGCCTTTGACCGCCACCTGATCCACATTGCACCGGACCCCCATGATCCCTCCTGCAGGTGGTGAGCCCACTGGAGGGCGGACCCATGTTGCTCCTTCGGGCTGAGCCTAGTCAGGTCCCATGGGCAGAAATCCGGCCACCAGGCGCTAGCCATCGAGCCCCTCCCCCAGGCCTGGCTCCAGGGCAGTATCCCGGTAACCCCATACTGGGTAGGGTACACTGAATCCTTATTTTTTGGTCATAATGAGAGTCTGTTGGATCGCTCTTAGTCTGGCCCTTCAGCCAGGGCTAGTTTGTCTTGGGAGTCCCTACCAGAGGCAAATTGCCCTGGACAAAATAGCTCCTGGGATCACTAGGGCATGCAAACCCCCCACCATGATAAGGTGGCAATCCATGGGGGGGAAATATGACAGCAATGATTAATTTTATTTGGAAAAACTTCAGTGTCCCTGCTAAAATACCGAAGAGGACATGGGTTTGCAGCCTGCATTACCCTGCATGGTGGGAGAGACGGCCTTGGTGTGCATGGCGCAGTGGTCGGAGGTGATCGTTGGAGGTGAACCTGTGGAAGGATCATTCTTGGTGGAGTGGAGAGTAGCTGCCTGGCCCCGCATGGAGACTGGAGTGCTCCTCGGCAGTCTCTGGTTGTCCACTCGCTGCGGATCTTCCCGGCTCTCCCACGTAGGAGTGAAAAAGGTGTGCAGGCCGGCGTCTGCTGGCGAAGTGAGCTTGCTGGGGGCAAGTGGTCTGAGCAGCTCGCCTGAGCCAGCGGGAAGGCGCAGCTATATTTAAACTCATTTATATTTAAAAACTGGTGGTCAGAGTAGATTTTGTTTGTACTCTATAAATGTTCGGAGCTGCTCACATTTTGATGAATGCCGAAATATAAATAAATTTCACTCGCACTGTTTGTGACCAAATCCATTCTGATCACATTTCATGAATGATTAATTAATACAGTGTAAAGATCAAATCTGCATGAGAAAAGCTAATCATTTCTCAGATCAGCTAAATCGTACCAGGCAGCATTTATTCTGTGGTGAACTCCATACCTCTATCTCACATTAGCAAACTAGCAACCACCTAACTTCAGACAACAATTCACCAGCTAAACCAACAATATGATATTTACCTCCTTTTGGACAGAGGGGTTTGTCCTTTTATTTGACAACCAATTTAAAATGGTCCGTTGCCCTTGTGGAACTCTTTTCATTTTGCCTCACCTGTGAGCTGAATGCATTCTAGACATAGACAGGCGTCCTCACCTGCCACCCCGACAACTGACTCCAGTATTGACCAGAGAAGGGGCAAGGACCGGCTGGCCAATACCAAGTCTACAGTTGGGGGGGGGGGGGGGGCACACATTGTCTGATTATTAGAAATGTTACTTTTGGATGGTTGTAAATGAAGAAAAATGTCAATTTCTTCATACTTAGTTGTAGATGAATGAATGAATGAATGAATCTTTATTTTGGATAGACTAAAAGTAAAGATTAAAAAGAAACAGAATAATATAACAAAAGGGGAAAAAGAAAAAAATCCAACAAGGTCAAATTAAACAATAACTCCTCTGATTATACAGTTCAACATAAGTTATCTGAAATGGGTGATGGCTGAAGCTGCAGCTTCTATTGCCCACCCATATTCCATCCAAGAATTCAACAGAAAAACAAAACAAGAGCGATTACAATTCAGAACAAAGCTAAGACAAAATGTGACAAAAAACTAAGCTACAACACAACGCAGACTGGATATGAATAAGATATTTTTTGTTTTTGTGTGGAGTTTGCATGTTCTCCCCGTGTCTGCGTGGGTTTACTCCGGGATTTCTCTGGTTTCCTCCCACAGGCCAAAAACATGCAGGTTAGGTTAATTGGCATCAAACTGGGGATTCTAAATTGTCCTTAAGTCTGACTGTGAGAGTGAATGGTTGTCTGTCTCTCTGTGTTGGTCCTGCCATGGACTGGCCATCTGTCCAGGGTGGACCCTGCCTCTCGCCCAAAGATGCTGGGATAGGCTCCAGCCCCCCCCCCCCCCAACCTGAAAAAGATTAAGCGGAAGAAGATAGATGGATGGATAATGATTATTGGGGGGGGGGGGTATATTGGCTGGGTTTCATTATTTTTTTTTGGGGGGGGGGGTTTACAACCCCACCATCCCCCTCATAAATTATGCTCAGAAACTGGGCATAGACTTAATTGCAACAGCCAATAATATGGTGACGGTTGTATATATTCAAATAAAATTAATTCTAAGTGGAGAGAGATTTTAAATATTTTTACTGCAGTCGTATGACCCAGGAAAGCATTTTAGAAGCTTCAAACCCACAGTCAGTGGGAGCTTTAAGGATAAGGACCTGTGCTGTGTCAAATCTCAAAGACTCAAAGACCAGTCCAGGCGCTGAACCAGCGAGGACTTCAGCCTTTTGGTTTTGGTCTCACTGAAGAGGACAGAACGAACCTGCTCCAGCTGCTGGTGCGGACACCAGCCGTCTTTTCTCCACGATTATCAGAGACAGATAAAGGGGCTCAATCTGGCATCGCCAATTAAACTAGCACCGATGGCTTCGCATTGTGGGAGGAAACCTGCGCTCCCGACCCTAAGTGACCCCGTACAGCACGGGGAGAAGACGGGAACCGGCCACAGCGGCGCCAGCCTGGGTCCTCCTCCACCGTTAACCCTCCTTCGTCCTCCTGCACCGCTCCTGGGACGGTTTCTGCAACGGTCAGACCGACAGCTGCGTCCCGCATCGCACCGCGGATGAAAGCCGGGACCGCTGACACTCACCGGCATCATGCTGGCGGCTCCGCGCTCCGCTGCAGCCCCGCAGCCCTGCAGCCCCGCAGCCCTGCAGCCCCGCAGCGGCGCCGTCACGCCCTCCTCTGCTGCCGTCCCGCCATCCTCGTCCGCACACGCTCACGGACCTGTTGCCGTCATCCGGACGCTCGTCTGTGCGCCTGCTGCCTCCCGTTAAAAAAGAAGAAGAAGAAGAGCGGAATTCGGCAGAGACGATCCCCGCGTAAAAAGCGCGTTTCTGACACGAGAGGGACGCGGAGCGGAACCCAGAGCCTCCCCGCTGACTGAGCCCTAATCCGGATCAGCCTCCGGGCTCTGCGTGTCTGGGAGCGCGTTTAGGAGCAGGGAGAGCCGTCAATCAACGGACACCGGTGATTAGCTGGAGCAGAGCCGGTAAAAAATAGATGGAGGAAAAAACAACACTTCCGGTGCCCTCTCTTTCATAATAAAAGCACAATCACAGCAGCACGAAGCAAAACTGCAAAATGAGTCTCTGAGGTTCAGTGATTGACAGGAGATGGAGCCGAGACGCCAGGACAGAAGCTGCTGTGGACAAGATGAGACGTGAGCAGCGACTCCACAGGAAACAGCTGCTGGAACAAGGGGAGAGTCACCAGCTCAGGATACGGAACAAACTTCCATCCAACCATCCATCATCCATCCACCATCCCTCCATCCACCATCCCTCCATCCACCATCATCCGTCCATCCATCCATCCATTCAACAAGATGAGACATGATCAAGGACTCCAGAGGAAACAGCTGCTGGAACAAGGGGAGAGTCACCAGCTCAGGATACGGAACAAACTTCCATCCAACCATCCATCATCCATCCACCATCCCTCCATCCACCATCCCTCCATCCACCATCATCCGTCCATCCATCCATCCATTCAACAAGATGAGACATGATCAAGGACTCCAGAGGAAACAGCTGCTGGAACAAGGGGAGAGTCACCAGCTCAGGATACGGAACAAACTTCCATCCATCCATCCATCATCCGTCATCCATCCATCATCATCATCCATCCATCCATCCATCCACCCACCCGCCCATCCATTCATCATTCATCCATCCATCCATCATCCCTCCACCCATCATCATCATCCATCCACCCATCATCCATCCATTCATCATCCATCCATCCATCCATCCACCCACCCGCCCATCCATTCATCATTCATCCATCCATCCATCATCCCTCCACCCATCATCATCATCCATCCATCCATCATCCGTCCATCCATCATCCGTCCATCCATCCATCTTCTACCGCTTACGTTTCTCCTATCTACAATGTCAATCATCTAGAATCAGAGGGGTGTCTGCCTTGTAAGGCACCACCACAAACAAAGAGAAGGAAAAATGAAAGGCGATGAACAATCCAGTATAACTGATTCAACTGAGAATGATCAAGGCTTCCAGCTTTTACTTTAGAGAAGCGTTTGTCCACTTCTGGTTGAAGCGTCAGACTTGACAGAGCTTCTTACCTTGAGCTCCTGGAAACCAGAACAACATCCCTGTTTGTGTGTGAGAGACAGAGACAGAGACAGGACATAAATCTGCTCAGTCAGGGATCAGCCCTGCTCAGACCAAACACAGGGATCACCATGTCTGGATGTTCCAGTCACCATGGCTGAAACCGTCTGAATGTGGCGCACAAACCCGCCTGCATGCATGTGGAGACCTCTGACTGTGCAGCACACAGCAGGGAAGCGACACCTGGGAGTCTCTCTGCTGCCTCTTGATTATGCTTTAGCACGACTGCAACACACCTTTAACTTCTCTCCATCATCCATGATGATGAACACTGTTATCATGGGCTACTTTCCTTAAAACTGAGAAAATCTTCTTCTTCTTCTTCTTCTTCTTCTTCTTCTTCTTCTTCTTCTTCTTCTTCCAGCTGCTCCCTTCAGACGTCTCTGTCATGTTGGGGAAATGAGACGAGACGGAGAGCTTGTTGAGGGACATCCAGCTGAACTTTTATTAGGGAGAACGCTCAGCTATATACAGAGTGGGCCGTGCCCGCCTGACGTCATCCTGTGGGTGGGCACGGCATCCCAGACACCCCAATCCCAGACACAACATTCCTCCCCCCCTTTAAAAAAACGTCAGGCACACAAGCAACCCACCCTAATTTGCCACCAGACTCACACACTGAGAGGGAAGAACATATGTACAAGAATAAATAAACTCCTATCCATTCACACAACCAAGGCTGGGGGGCCGGGCAGACTGCCAGCGCCCCCTACACAGCTGAGCGGGATATTCCGCCGCTAAAAAAAACACAGTTTAACAAAACAAAATCAAATAAAGCCGTGTTTCTAACTCAGAACAATCCCTTTAACACCGTTACATCTACACCACATAAAATCACAAAACACACACACTCCTGGTGCCCCCCCAACACTCACCCCCACAGCGGGTACATCACCACACTTTCAACGCTGGGTATGTACATTTGCATAAACCAACATCTCAGACGGGATAAACACACCCCACCACCCCAAACTGGGGAATAAAATTAGCACATTAACAAACTCAAATTCCAGTATGTCCATTAAATCACTGCCACAGAGCCCACAGGATCCCACACTCACAGTCCAGGACCCTTAAAACAAAATCTAAGTCCCAGGTGTCCCACAACACCCCCACCACTCACATTACAGCGTCTTCTGACTTTTCCCTTTTTTTTTTAAATTTAGATCAGGGTACCATACCAGCAGTAACACACAACATTCACACATACACACACAGCCACACCAGGAACATAAAATTCTAGGTAACCCCAACGTCTCTGGGTAGCCACCATCTTCTATACAGCCACGGAGGGCCTGCACACCCCCATGGCATTCTCAAGTCCAGCCACTGCCGCCCCCCAGGGTGGAAACATCCCTCTTTGGCCAACCCTTCTGCAACCTTCCCAACTGGTTTTTCTCTTCTGGGCCGAACCCCGCCATCGACCCAGAGGGAAACCCGACCCGGTCTCCCGTGCCCGCCACGTCATCTCAGGACCTCCTTCCTGCGTCACGCTGTCCCACTGACCAGGTCCACACTCTTACCCTGACGATGGCATTTGGCGTTCTGTAGGACCGCGCCAATTTTTTCCGCTCCACTTACATGTCCTCCAGTTTCAGCAGCCCTCTGCACGGGGACCCCACAGTGCCCTCCGGCACCCACACCAAGGGTACCGTAGCTACCGGCACCGGGGTCAACCCTCGCTGGGTTATCGTCACACCAGTCACCATTTACACCCAGCTCACCAGACCGGCATGTGTCCCGAACTGTGACAAATTGTCCCACTGTGCTCTCTTCTCTCTCGGTCTTGAACATTTCGACCCCCGGTGATCGTGCTCCAGGGACCGCCAAAGCCTGCTCCTTGGTGCCACACACTGCCACCGTGTCCAGCTGCTGTCACTCACCTTCGTGGGTCACAGCGTCATCCTCACCGGCATCGTTCTCCGGTCTGGGCGCCCCGACGCAGCTTTCGACTCCCTCATTCTTTGTGTCATGTAGTGTAGCCTCCATAAACGGCTCCTGTTGACCTCCAGGACACGCACCATCACCCTCATCGGGCCCACTCACTGACCTGGGCTCCTCACCGCTGCATTCAGTGCTCTCGGTGTTGGTGCTCTGCTGCGCTGTCACTGTGTCCTGCGGCTGCAGCTCACCTCCAGGACACGCACCATCACCCTCGTCGGGCCCACTCACCAACCTGGGCTCCTCACCGCTGCATTCAGTGCTCTCGGTGTTGGTGCTCTGCTGTGCTGTCACTGTGTCCTGCTCTTGTCATTCACTTTTGGGGCTCATAGCATTGTCCTCACCGGCATCGTTCTCCGGTCCAGACACCCCAACGCAGCTCTCAACTCCCTCGTTCCACATGTCTTGTTGTGTAGTCTCCGTATTCAGCTGTTGCTCACCTCCGGGGCCGTCGGCCTGCCTGGCCTCACTCGCCCGCTGCATAGCTTCCACAAGCAGCCATTGCTGCTCCTCCCGGGGACCGTCAGCCCACCTGGGCTCGCTCGCCCACTGCGTAGCCTCCACAAACAGCTGTTGCTGCTCACCTCCGGGGCTCTCGACGCCACCCTCACGTCCTCCAACAACGGCTCCTGGCTGTCATTCCCAGCACTCATGGTCTCGGTGCGCCATTGTGCCGTTACCGCACCTTGTTGCCCAGTTAGCTTGCGAACCTCCACTCTTGACAGGAAATCGCACACAGTTGACCCCACGCTAGCCTTAGCCACTAGCTCACGCTGGATCACGGACTCTCTCCACGCCACCAAAGGCAGAACCTCCTCCAATGACTCCAGCACCTCAGGTCTCTTCAACGTGCGCTCCAGCCAAATGTCGCTTGTGCCATAGGCCAACCCTTCCCTCACCATGTTGACCTCATCGTCCCAAACCTGCACTTCTTAACTCGGCTACAAAGCCTCGCCAGAAACGATGTAATGGACTCACCCGTCCACTGTCTAAGGCTCCGGAATTCGCATCTTCTCCTGACGAGAGTGACAGAGTCCTTGCACGCGTAATCCATTATTCAAAATAACACCGATTTTCCTCGTCGCTAAATGTTATGTTGGGAAAATGACACGAGACGGAGAGCTTCTTGAGGGACACCCAACTGAACTTTTATTAGGGAGAACACTCAGCTATATACAGAGTGGGCCGTGCCCGCCTGACGTCATCCTGTGGGTGGGCACGGCATCTCAGACACCCAAATCCCAGACATAACAGTCTCCACAGTGGATCATCTGCCTCCATCTCACCCCATCCCTTCATCTTCCTCTGGAACACCAACCCTCTCCATGTCCTCCTTCACTACATCCATCAATCTTCTCTGTGGTCTTCCTCTGTTCCTCCTGCCTGGCAGCTCCATTTTTTGGCAGCGTGGTAGTGTCATGGTTGGCAATATTGCCTCACAGTTAGAAGGTTATGAGTTCAAATCCCCCAGCCAGCAGGCTCTGTGGAGTTTGCATGTTCTCCCCATGCTTGTGTGGGTTCACTCCAGGTGCTCTGGTTTCCTCCCACATGCCAAAAACATGCAAGTTAATTGGAGACTCTAAAGTGGTCCTAATGGTGAAGGTATTGATGCCCCACCGTGGCTTCCTCATCCAGGTGGATGCCTCTAAACATCCCTCTGGGATTAATAAAGTATAACAAAGATCCTTTGTCCAGTATCTCCACTATCCCTCCTCTGCACATGTCCAAACCATCTCAGCCTTGCCTCTCTTACTTTGTCTCCAAATTGCTCAACCTGAGCTGTCCCTCTGATACTCATTTCTAATCCTGTCCCTCCTAGTCACTCCCAATGAAAATCTTAGCATCTTTAACTCTGTCTCCTGTCTTTTTGTCAGCGCCACTGTCTCTAAACCACACATCATAGCAGGTCTCACTACTGTCCTTCTACTCTTCTGTCACACATCACCCCCGACACTCGTCTCCACCCACTCCACCCTGCCTGCACTCTCTTCTTCACCTCTCTTGTGCACTGTCCATTGCATTGGATGGCTGTCCCCAGGTATTTAAACTCATCTACGTTGTGAATAACTGTGGATGGCGTTCATAGGAACGAGGATAAAGTGACATGATGCTGCACACTCTTGTACAGTAGGTGGCGGTATGGACCTGTAAGCTGTTTGCAATCTGCCAGTAAACCAAGAGAAGAAGAAGAAGAACTGCGTGGGCATATAGTCCAACCGTTTAAGGATGTTTCTCAATGTACAATTTCATTTTCTACAGTCCATAATATCATCAAAAGATTCAGAGAATCTGGAGACATTTCTGCACATACTATGCAAGGCTGAAAGCCAACATTGAATGCCCATGACCTTGGATCTCTCAGGCAGCGCTGCATTAAAAACCAACATGTGGGCTCAGAAACACTTCAGAAAACCATTGTCAGTTAACACAGTTCATCACTACATCTACAAGTTAAAACTCTACCATCAAAGCCAAAGCCAGATATCAACACCATCCAGAAACACCGCTGGTTGTTCTGGGCCTGAACTCGTCTGGACTGATGTAAAGTGGAAAAGTCTGCTATGGTTTGATGAGTCCACATTTCAGATTGATTTTGGAAATCATGGCCATTGTGCCCTCCGAGCTAAAGAGGAAAAAGGACCATCCAGAGTGTTATCAGCGTTAAGTTCAAAAGCCAGCATCTGTGATGGTATGGGGGTGTGTCAGTGCCCATGGCATAGCTAACTTGCACATCAGTGAAGGCTCCATTAATGCGGAACGGTACATACAGGTTTAGGAGCAACATCTGCTGCCATCCAAGCGTCTTTTTCAGGGACGTCCCTGCTTATTTCAGCAAGACAATGCCAAGCCACATTCTGCCCATGTTACAACAGCGTGGCTTCCTAGTAAAAGAGTGAGGGTACTAGACTGGCCTGATGCAGTCCAGACCTGTTTCCCATTGAAGATATGTGGAGCATTATGAAGAGCAAAATATGCCAACGGAGACCCTGGACTGCTGAGCAACTGGAGTCATACATCAGGCAAGAATGGGGAAGAATTCCACCTACAAAGATTTAACAGTTAGTGTCCTCAGTTCCTAAATGCTTATTGAGTGTTAAAGGAAAGGTGGAGGAAGACAGTGGTAAACATGACCCTGTCCCAGATTTGTTGGAACGTGTTGCAGGCCATCCATCCATCTTCTCCAGCTTTTCCAGAGGTCCGGGTCATCAAGGCAGCAGTTCAAGCAGAGAAGCCCAGACTTCCCTCTCCCCAGCCACCTGCTCCAGCTCTTCAGAGAGGATACCAAGACATTCCCAGACCAGCTGGGAGACATAGTCTCTCCAGCGAGTCCTGGGTCTGCCCCGGGGTCTCCTCCCAGTGGGATGTGCCTGAAACACCTCAAACGGGAGGTGTCCAGGAGGCATCTTGATCAGATGCCCAAACCACCTCAACTGGCTCCTTTCAATGGGGGGGAGCAGCGGTTCTACTCTGAACCTCTCCCAGTTGACTGAGCTCCTCACCCTATCTCTAAAGTGAGTCCAGCGATCCTACGAAGGAAGCTCATTTCAGCTGCTTGTATCTGTGATCTTATTCTTTCGGTCATTACCCAAAGCTCATGACCGTAGGTGAGGGTAGGAACGTAGATTAAGCGGTAAATCGGGAGCTTTACCTTAGAGCTCAGCTCCTTCATCACAAGCTTTATAATGAAAAAAACTATCTGGCCACACACCACTTCCAGTATGTACAGTGAGTGAAAGTCATAAAACTGATTTATTGATGAGAAAGCGCCAGAAAATGGGAAAATATAATGGAACCGGAACTGGAACTGCTCAGGTCCGGTTTGCGGAAGTACGTCACTCTACATCGCACAAAGTTCCATATTTCATCTTTTCTTTCCCAAAATATTATTTTTAATTTTCTCACAAATACATTTTGATTCTTTCTCAAAATGCATTTCTACTTATTCTCGAAATTGCGATTTATTTTCAAAATTAAGAACTTTTTTCTACTGCTACTACCAAAAGTTTTATCAACGCTTTTATTTTGAAACCGGAAGAGCGTTTCATCTTGATCACGTGACCCTGCTGTAGCGCTGACTCGGACACACGTGTGAAACAGGATTTTAAGACGGCAGAAGTCTGCTGTCCAGGTCAGTTTTCGTTGTATTTGTCCTCGGTGGTGTTGAGAGTGAACTAACAGCCACAGCTCAGCTGCAGCTCCCATTTTAATACGCCGTTAACGTCGCAGCTTTTCGTGCGAAACTCTGTTTAAAATATGACACTTTAACTCTTTGGTCGTCAGCTCGGATGGGTTAATAATGAAACGGAACAGATTAACAGGTTATTGTTATTCTGTGTGTAATACTTGGTAATTCGGCGTGTAAACCACAAGCTAACACCGGATATATATATTTTAAAAAGGAAGAAACGTAACTGCTTCAGTGTGTCTGCGCGGGTGTTGTTGACCACCTAGCTAACATCAGTGAGTTAGCCTTTGGTTCATTCTGCTTTCACACTGGTACCAGTTATATCGCTTATTGTAAAATGGATTAAATATTTTAAATCACCATTAATAGTAGACGAAAACACTGCATGTCACATAAGTTACCGAGTCTTGCTCTTCTCCTGTATGTTCTGTACGTATAGAAGTATTGACAAATAAAAATCTCCGAGTGTCTGAAGTAACATTGCCTCCTCAGATCATTTTGTGCAGGTTCAGAGCAGCTGGCCAACAAAACACTTTCCTGGATTCACGTGGAGCTTTTTCCCCCATCAGCATTTGTATCGGTTTACTCAGAATTCAAGGTTGTCTTTGCAAACATTTGCATTTGTGTCTTTTTTCCCTTTTGATTGAAGATAAGCCTTTATTAGTCCCACAATGGGGAAATTTCAGAAGACCTTTAGGCCAAAATCTTGCTGTTTGTCTTAAGCAAACTTGCACTGATATGAGCTGAACCTTCTTTCCTAGAGTTGTGTTGGGCCATTCGCTCCAGATGGGGAGGGCCTGGTACCACAGATTGGTCAGTGCAAGTTTTATTTATTTTATTTGTTTATTTGTCAGGGACAGTGCAATAAACAGAGACAGAAAAGAAAATCTGATGTGTTGCACAGAGTGTATAGCATTAAGCTAGTTTGCAACTCTTGCAAACTAGCTCAAGTTTGCTTAATATATGAACAAGATTTTCATCAAAAGGTCTAGAATCAAAAAAAAAAAAAGACACAAAAAGCTTACAGTGTTTCCTCTGGCTTCAAGACCTTGGTGCGGTGGCAACATATTTCCCCGGGGGGGGGGGGGACACATAACACGATTGTAACCGGAAATGTTAATTTTACACTATTTTTATTTTTTTAAATTTTGCACAGCAATATTGCATAATGGAACTTACCATTTGAAGTATTGTACTACCAAGGCTTGACTGTTGGCATATTGGACCAGTTGGGGTCCGACCCAGATGTTCTGTGTTTGGACCTTATACTGGTGTCATCCTCTCCTCCCTCTGCTCTCACCTCTCCTGGACCCTCTTCTTCTTCTTCTTTTAGATTTGATTGGCAGTTGGCAACCAGCTTACAGGTGCATTACCGCCACGTACTTCACTCTGTATATCTTGGCTGTATCACGCTCTCTGCCTGAACACTTTCCTCTCCTTGGCTCCTCTCTTCTGTCTCATCTTTCCCTCTCTGAGCTCTGTCTAATTCAGGTTTTCTCTCTGTCTATGGTGGCATACAAACAGGTTAGAAAATACCAAGTGGCATGTTTTGTCAAATCTTCGCTGAAATCGCTCACAACTTCCTCCGCTTCAGGGTACTCAGCCATGCTTGTTTACATCTTTGGTTCACCTCATTACGTCACAACATGGCGGCGGCGTTTGACCCAGTTTTGACAAACGAACATCACAATTGTCTGCATCACGATGTAATTTATGGTAGTATATGGAAACAAAATTTTATTGAATTTTTTTTGTCTACACAGAATAAAAACACAGTAATTCTTCTTTCTAATGATGTCTTGGTTGAATTATGTCACTGACTCTTTAAAAACTTGAGTAATGACTTCAGTCTTGATGGTTTGAACTTTTTCTCCAAAATTTATAAAAATTTTCTGATGGTTTTCTATGTTTCTCTGTAAATTTAGCTAAATTTGTAACACTCCTAAAGTTTGTAATTTCATCTTGTAAAATTATGAATTTTCTTGTACATTTGAGACTATTATAAATTTGTGGATTATTTTATGACTGTTTATCTTTTTTAATACAATCTTCAATACATCTTAAATACTTTTGACACAAAGTGCTGTACATCAACGATAACTAAAATATAAAAACAATAAAATACAGCTAAAGTACAGAACAGCGCAAACAAAACAGTCGTCATACAATAGAGACAATAAGAACAAATAAAATCAACGTCTCAAACTGGGTCAAAAGCCAGACGATAAAAATGGGTTTTCAGAGGAGTTTTAAAGCTGGACAGTGAAGAGGCCTGTCTGATGAACAAAGGCAGATTATTATAAAATTACTGTTTTTCTAATAAATTTGAAACAGAATGTGACAATTTTTTACTTTTTTCCTCATACAGTTTAAACTTTTGACCATAATTTTGTAGAGCCAGAACAGAACAATAACTCTGAATTCAAAGAAATATAATTATTAAAATTATATTTAAAGAAATAAATTAACTTAACTGACCAAATATGCAGTTATTTCTGTTATAATATTTCTGTGTATTATAGTTTTTTAGAAATCTCCTCACCAACCAGACAGCAGGAAAAACCTCCCTTATTTTGAAATCCAAACATTGGCACGTTTAATTTGCCTGAAGGCTGCTGACTGATTAAAGTTGTTGATTTGGTGAATTTAGGTCATCGTCACCTGCCAGGTACATAATAATGAACCTAAATTATTAGTTAACCCCTTGCACTCTGGTCAATTTCCCTAAAAACGCCTAAAAATAACGTACCCAAAGTAAATCAAAAGCTGTTCTTCAACCCTTTGCAGCATCTTCATGGGGTTGGTCTCATTTAAAAGAAAACACTTTGAATTTTTCGGCAAAACAGTCATAATCTCTCTAAGTGCTCCTGCCACTGAGTAACAGTCATCTAAACATACTGAACTTGAAGAAAATCAAGTTTGCCTGGGTGTTTTTTTAGATACAAAAGCTTGCAAATAACACAGCTGTCAGATCCGGGCTGGAAAATGCAACAGAAATGTAGAACCAAGTGTTATCCAGCTGAGGTCCAAATTTTGTAACAATACCACAAAAAATTAATATATTACACAGGTTTATTCTCAGGTTGTTCCCAGGCGTTTTTGAACTGTGCCAAATTGTGCCAAATGGCACAGTTTGGAAAAACGTCTGTAACTTTTGAATGATTCAACATAGAAGTTTCATCTTGGGCTCTAATGAAAGGTGACACTCAGGGCTGTGTGTGTGTGTGTGGGGTTGTTTATTCATTCATGAATGAATGAATGAACAAACAAGCCCCCCACACAAAGAAGCATGCCACGTAAAAAATGTGTGACCTTTTTTTACAAGAAAAAATAACCTACAGTGCAATAAAAATTATACTAAAATATCTGC
The DNA here is from genome assembly GCA_020510985.1 of Pholidichthys leucotaenia. NCBI lineage: Eukaryota > Metazoa > Chordata > Actinopteri > Cichliformes > Pholidichthyidae > Pholidichthys > Pholidichthys leucotaenia. Next base: position 293,971 of record JAJAQF010000068.1, on the reverse strand, counting down.
AATGTAGAGGATAACAACTCCCCCCCCCCCGCTACAGAGGAGCACGGCGCACCAAAAAACGGTCCGTCAACGGTTCATCATGTGGCGATGACGCACAGTTGTAATCACCGATTGGTCAAAAGTCATTTTGATTACTATTTTCAGTGATAAAGAATTGTTAGAAAAATACCCGATTCTTTGTTTGAAAGGTCCAAGAACAAACCGGAGATTTCTTCAATTTAAAGGATGGTACATTTATTTAGAAGTCACATGTAAAGCAAGCAGCGCTGGGTGCAGCATGACGCAGCTCCCTCTGGAGCTGGTCAGACTGAACCCCGACTTCCGGGTGCAGGTTACAATTATCCCCTCGGGTTGGGCGAGCCAGTACAATGGGATGGGCTTGTACGCGACTATCTGATTGGCTAATCTACCTATGGCGGGAACAGGCCATCCACTGAACACGCCTCTTCATTCTAGAATGTGCTATCAACAGTGTGCGTGAGAATGCTGTTTTTGGGTGTGTTTCTAATGTGAAAGACCTGACTTAAAAGAGAAAAGACAGAGAGGGCTCTATACCTTTGTCTCATTCCTGTTATCAATATGCCATAACATAACATAATTGTTCATAAGCATGCAAACAGAATTTGTATGGAATATGTGTAGGGCATAATGGGAGATCACTTACAGAATTGTTATTCTGGCACTAACTATACATTAACCCTTTCAATCCCCCCTTTGACATGATTTTATCATGTCAACCATGTATGGTGTGAGAGACTCTAGCAATTAACAGATGGTGAATAAGGCAGGTCCCTGCATTGTGTGTCAACCCAAGAGGCTTGCACCATTGATTCTGCTACCCGTGCCTCCCCCCTTGTGGACACCTTAGCACGGTGCAGCGATGTCTCAGAGGTGAACTGTCACCAGGTCCTGTACCCCCTCGAGGTCTCCTCATGATCATTGTTCTTTGTCCAGTGGAGTGGACCATGTAGGGGTCACAGGGTCGAATAGAATCAGTCCACAAAACCTTTGTCCACCGGTTGACCCTTGCCAGGGCTCACATCATTCAGCTGCACTCATCACACGGTTGCGACAGAGGTTTGACCTTCCCCTGTGTCTGCTTCCCATATCTGCAGCTGTGGAGCACAGTTCCATCTTGGTGACACAGGAACGAAACAACTGTGTCCCCGCTCTCAGAGGCACACCTCATCCCATGAGGTCTACAGGACGGTCTGGTGGGTACAGCAGAGGGTATGTAACATCCAGTCCAGCCAGTGAACAGCTCAGTGATGCTGTCCCAGGGATGCCACCCCCCTGTCGCTGGAAAGAGGTGGACACGCTGGTGTTGGTAAGGCTCGAGCTCCTGGCTCCACCCTGGATGCTGGAGGTGCGGTGGATGCGCTCGGGTACCAGTCCATTCTTCTTCTGGGGACTGAAGTCATACAGTCACTCGCCCTACGACCTTTTCAATGTCACGGGCACACGTCGTGATGGTCTGGTGCTCTCCGGCGTGCATTTTCCCTCTACCCTACACCTTTGGTCAAGTGTCGACACAAAGGGCTCAGCTGGGGCAGGACCAATAATGGTCTGAGGGGTTGCCATCACAATGCATGGAGCTTGTAAAGTTTTATCCTTATTCACTACAACTGTAGTTATCTATGTGTTGTTGTAAGTTATCTCCCAGTAGCCTTGAGTGTGTGATTGTTAACTATATGAAATCTGCATGTGGTGTTTGTGTTGTGGTGTGTGTGTTGGGTGATGGGGCCTATATGTTCAGTGGGTAGGTAGTAAACAATATTATTCAACGTTAGGAGACATCCATATCCATGCATTGTTGTATTCAGAGCTTCTAACCTTCTCCCTTATTCAGATTACCTAACCGTAATTAGCATGATGGAGATAAATAACGCAAGAACCCTAGAAGTCTCACACCCCTACATCCGTGTGGTGAGCTATGTATGATTTATGTATTATCATTAGCACACTGTGTTTACAAATAATCTGTGATGGCAGAATGGTCTTCCTCGTCATCATCTTTTGTCTTGGGGTCCTCAGCTCTTCCTCTCGACCCAGCAGTTGGTCTAAGACTTGCTGACGACTCCCACTGTGGAAAATTGCATTTGTTAACGCCCTTCTGGGCTTCTGAATATATGGCCTATAGTGTCATACTCTGCATTTGGTTATCCCTTTACCATAACCAATTTGGAATTTGATTCAAATTTTCCTCATCCCCTCATTTGTTAATGAGAAAAGATTGGTCATATAGGAGATTTCTGGGCATCTTTGTGCCGCCTTTTGTGCTGATGCTTATGGTTTTATTTTGGGAGAATATTCTATGTTAAGGTCAGGTATTGGTTTTCCATGGATGGCTCTATTCTGCACTAGAGATGACAATATGTCCAACATTTTCCAATCCATGTGTTTGGGTCTAACCAGCGGGATGTGTGGAACCCCCCATTGGTTGAAATGCCTCTTATCCTCTTCAATTAGGACAATGGATGCTTCCACACATTTCCTTGTTTATCAGTCTAATTTTATGACCAATCTAGAGGATGGATTTACAAATGATGGTAGTTCACAATTTGGATCAGATCCATTCAATTGCCTATAGCAGGGGTGTCCAACCATGTGCCATGGAGAGCCAAGACCCTGCAGGTTTTCTTTTCTACCCAGTCTCTTCAGCAGGTGTTTTCACTTATCAGCAATCAGTGGGAAGAAGTTCACTGAAATCTGCTGTTGAAGACACTGGTTGGAGGTAAAACCTGCAGGGTCTTGGCTCTCCATGGCACATGGTTGGACACCCCTGGCCTATAGTACACTGGGTACAATGCTAATTTTACAGATGTTGATAGGTGTTCTACTGGTAGCTTGTCATTTGCAGAATTTGATCGTTATTTTTCTGACTCAGAGTCCTGTATGTCATTACCCAGAATTCTTACTTTACATGCAATAATTTAATTTTTGCTAATTTTCTGCATACGTGTAGAAGTGAGTCCACTTATCTGTTCTAGTCTTTAAGTATGCAGTCCAGTTTTCAGTGGTGGACGTGGACGCCTCTCCTGCCAGCAGCGGCCATTGTGGGGTGTGCTCCCTCCTCCTCCTCCTTCTCGCTGTCCTCCCCCCTTGTCCTCTTGGCCTCCTTTTATAAGAGAAACAGATCCATGGGGAGCCTCAGGCTCCCCTTGTGTCAGCCATTCCATAAATAAGTTCAGGTTTTCTCCAAATTTTCTTTTCCCTTCTTATCTAGATTTCCAACATTGAGTCAAGAAAGGAACTGCTTCAAAGTCTTCATTTAGTTTTCCTAATTAATACAAGATGGGATAATAAGATTAACTCTTCACCGTGCCAACAGATACTATCTGCACTACTGTAATTGAACCTTGCGGACCTTTGTCTTCCAAGAGTTCTGTTCAATAAGGTTTCAATAGTCACAGCTTAACTACTTTACAAATTTCATTTAAGGAAAACAAAATAACCCCCTGTGCATTTTGATATGCTTCAGCATTGATAAATAAGATCAGTTTGTCCAGTTGAATTTAAATAAATGATTAAAAGTTGTGTCACACTTTCAGTCAAGCGAAAGGTGGACGTTTTGCCTAATTAGAATTTGATTTAAATTTTCTTGAATGCCTCATTTTATATGTTCCTTGGTAAAGTGTGGAGTGAATGTAGTTTACCCTGACCCAGCTTGGCCACCGCCGAATCAGGAAAAATCACATTCCTCATCACTGTCATATTCCTGAAATATGATGTATCATATATCACATATCACACCATTATGTGGTGAGTAACATCAAATGCATACCCTCTGTTGGGGAGGAACATAACTAATGTTAATATTCACAATTAAGGAAATGCACTGAAAGAATGGACACCTAATGTCTCATTGCTGCTTTAAGTACTTGGAAACATCTAAGATGGTTGCCTGCATTTGTGCCTTCTTCCTGACACTCTTAGCCAAAAATTTAATTTATTTATTGTTGGTTTTCTGTTTGGTTGGTTTTTAAAGCTACAGCTGCAAATCTTACGTGGATCTTTATTTTCTTTGGTCACACATGCTCTGCTTTAATTTCTTTTTCCATTTCCATCTCAACATCAGAAATATTTTCTACACTTGCTAAATCCGCCGTTCTTCTTCTCTTCCCCCAAGTACTTTTTCCCATCAGAAACACTCACTCAATTCTTTTCCAACCACTATCCATCTGTGTACAAGACTTCACCTTTCCCTGGACTAGCTGATGAAACATCTCGCATCTATAATCTCTTTCAGTATTGGAACTTCCTTCTGTTCACTGTCCCGTCGTTCACACTACTGACTACTGGCCACAGCTAATGCTCCATACAAGATCCTGCACATAAAAGTGATCGGTTTCATTCTGAAAAGTCAGCTTTATAAATAAACCAACATGGCTCCATTCAAAATTCTGTTTTGTGACAACACTCATCTCTTGATTTATACCCTGGCCTTGGATGCCTTTTAATTACTGACCTTTTGAATTTGTTTTGGAATTAAATAATGCCGCTGGGTCTGAACATCTGCCTTTCAAGGAATGTATTAACCTAAGACGTCTGCTGATTATTATGAAAACTTAAGTATACCAGAGTCAACTGTATCTTGGTGTGGTGGAGTCTTCTGTCTTTTTTCTTCTGAACAGATAACCTCCAGATGAACTAACACTATGCCTACAAAACTATAACAATTTTAGATACAAAAATATAGAGCTTTCATTAGCCTCCAAAACAATTCTAAATAACATTTAAATCAGGACTTAACCATGTGACACACAAACCATGCGGGTGTGAACCGCTGGTTTGTTTGTCAAGCTACACTGGTTGTCTTGTGTGTGTCAGAGCTGCAGATCTATGTGCACAGGACATTAAAGCCTTGTTCATGCTCCACCTCCGCTCTGTGCGTGCTCTATGATGATCCCTTGGATAGGGCTGGTGTGCACACAGCTATATGTATGTACTGTATATGCTTCATTCTTGAGTCTATTCGGCCGAGTGTTTGCTGTTTTTTACCCCAAATTATCTTCTTGTTTCTGTAGTCTACTCTGGTTGTGTTTGTTTTAATTCATCGTCTTCCATAATGCTTTTTACTCATCTCTGGATGATCCAAAACCATAACCCTTGTTACGCTGCCATCCCCCATCTCCATACAAAGTGTAAGGAAATCTGTAATGCTCCGCACCGTGTATTTATATTTATGTGTACATATGTATATTCACTGCTCTTATTTTCTTATCTTTTAAATTATTGCTCTAAGTGTTGTTATCCCTGTGCCATTGCAATCCTAGAATCTCCCCCATTGTAGGACCAATACAGGCCTACCTTATCCTAATGTGGCTTTCATGTAAGCTTACAGCTTTTTTCAAATTTAAACACTTCCCTTCTAAACTTTGCAACCTTTTCTCTTAATAGTTATTTTCTCCTAACAAATTTTAGATTTCTTCCTTGTAAATTTGCAAGTTCCTTTTCAGGAATTTGTGACATTTTGTAATATTTGGCAAATTTCCTCAATTGTGCAATTTCCTCCGAACCTTGCAGTTTTACCCTTATACCTTTTTGCATAAATTTTCAACCCTTGTCTTAACTTGTGATTGTAAATCAGCATTTTTATCATATTTTGCACCTCCATGCTCAAATCTTATGTTAAGTTAAAATGTCTATTGCAAGTCTTTAACAATGTTATTAGATTTCACCAGATTTGTAGAGATGTGCAAAAAATACAGTTAGGAGGGTCTGGGAACCTCCAAATATGTATTGGCCCTTAAATATTAAGGAGCCCTAAACCTGCCTCATTTCTCTTGGTCACTAGGTGGCTAGTTTTCTTGTAGCAAAAGTTCCCACTGCCTGATATTCAGTGGAATAATGACCTTTCAAGCGTCACGAAATTTTCAGATTTTGGTCTTAGTTGCTAGCCTTTGTTTTATTAGATGTTTCTTAGATGGAGCATGGGTGAGCAATATAAGCTGCAGCTTCAGCCATCACGCTTTTTGGATAACTTATGTTGAATTGTGCAATCAGAGGAGCCATTGTTTAATTTGACCCCGTTGGATTCCTCTTCCTTGATACATTGTTCTATTCCTTTAATGTAGCCTTCAAACCTTAGTGGACTAGTAACTTTTCTATCTGTTCCTGTCTTGACCTCTCATCTTGACCTCTCCCCCCTTGAAACAGAACGGCTTAATATCAAAGCCGGTTCTTTTTCAACATCCTGTAGGGAAGGATACCTGTTGTGTTGCTAATTTTGGGGGACCCCTTGTGGGTGTTTGAGCTCAGTGGCCAAATTGCTTAACATAGGAAGTATTAGTCCCACGGGGGCCTCTGACTATTCTGACCTCCTGTGGTCATGCAGCCGATACTGACAGGTCAACTTAGATGGGGCATGGGTATGGCTTTTTTGAAGATTGGTCATGTATTGTGTCTGCTCAGTATGTGGTCTTGGCACATCTCTGATATGGAAGGCAACAATACTGTATAGCTAGGTCTCCCTGGTGGGGGGGCTGTTTTCACATCCTGTGAACATTCCTCTGTCCTGCATTTGTTTGACCCATCTGGCAAATTTCTCCCTTCCTTTCTTTTGATCTGTGATTGGGACCTTTGTCAACCATCTAGCCCTTGCCTAGGATAGCGCCGAACCCAGGGAGCCGGGCTTACAGGCTAGAGACATTTCATATAGGTGTTAATCAGTGTCAACTGGTTACACAGGAATACTATACAATATCAGATGTGTGAGGACTCACTCTTCTGGTGTGCTCAATTGTTCCTCTTTTGACCCATTGTGTTGCTTTCTTGACTGCTGGAGTGGGACAGCGAAGTGGAGGGAGGGGGGTCACTGATGGCGTGAAGGAGGAGGCAGCTGCTGGGAGAGGGGTCGTCCACAGCCAACACTGTCTCAAATTTAATGGAGAGAAACAAGCTATTAAACAGCGTATCTTTGTCCTTTTCTGTTATATCATGTTTATTGATTATTTTGCATTTGTTCTCACCGTTGCAGCATAAGTCTCTTATTCTTACGTTTTTTCTTCCTCCAATCGTTTCTCCATATTTTTTGTCTTGCGTCCTGCACAAAACTTTAACATTTCATCAGTTTTCAATTTTCTTCAAAAACAAATTTCCTTTTCCATATTCTGCCCACTCTCATCTCCACAACAATAACTCCTATTTACTTCATTCATTCATTTTAGTTTATTGTATTTATTCAATTATTTTGTATTTATAATTTAATTCATTTATATTTTTACTTATCTGCACCAACCTGCAATTTTTCATTTAAATTCTCTCACCTTTATAGTGTCCACCTAGGATTTCCTAGTTTTGTTGAGAAATAAATCTCCTTATTCTCCAGTTTTATTGTAAACCTCCTTCTGCCTAATTTAAAATTGAACCTTTCATCTCTCCAAGCCGAACGGGTATGCTTTGCCTCATTATGGGCAAACCTGCATTTTAGCAGGCCCCTGAGGTCTTTGTTTTTTCACCATGCATGGAATTTTTAAAGCCTTCCTTTCAACCAGAGAGATAAAGTTCCAGATTTATTCTTAAGGTTTTAAGTTTTGTTGGCAGTAATTTCGTGAAATAGTGCACTTACTATATTTGGCCACACGATGGAGGCACTGTGCCACAGCTTGAAGGTGATTCAAAATGGCGCCCTCGCATGCGCAGTAAGTGGGACACGTGCAAAATGGCCCCTGAGCCTATTGTTCACAAACCATGTGCTTTTTTTTTTTTTTTAAGTTTAAGAAAAATGGAGCACTGCCTCCTTAATCCCAGCTATACACACACTACCACAGCTTTACAACTTTAATTTAGCGCTTCATTTTAATGCTGTTACCTCAAATAATCCTCAGTAACCTGTTTTACCAATTTCACCTCCACTCAGTGGTGGGTCCATTCCTTTGTTCTGACCATGCGGTCCGGAGCCCGCCATTAGTTAAATCATTGTGGGAAAAAATTTTTACTAAATATTTCCAACTCACGGTATTTTCCCAAACCACACTTTTATCCCCTAGATACATATTAAGAGTACCGTACCTATATATATACTCACTACTGTAACCGAAATCAGGCTACCCCTGGATGGTTAATTTAGGAGACGTCTAAGTCTCTTATTCCAGCACAGACTGTAACTGAAATTTGCCTTTAATTTGGGAGACAAATGCGGCTGATCCCGCAGTTCTCTAAGTCTCTTATTTATTTCGCAACAGACTGCTCCGAAATACTTCACCAACGTGGCATCATTTTTTAACGGCATCGGGTCGATTCTTTAACCCCCCCGGCATCAGGCTTAACCCTGGAGATCAATTTGGGAGACGAATGCAGGTGATCCCACTATTCCCTAAGTCTCTTATTTATTTCGCAACAGACTGCTCCGAAATACTTCACCTACGTGGCATCGTTCCTTTTAACGGCATCGGGTCGATTCTTTAACCCCCCCGGCATCAGGCTTAACCCTGGAGATCAATTTGGAAGACAGGCACGGCCGTTGCCTCCTATTGTCTTATTAATTCTGGGTACAGACTGCAACCCAGAACCTCGCCGATCCATTTAATCTTTTGTTAAACAGAGGCTACTTTCACAAAGGCTTCGGCAAGTCCCCTTGTACAAGCGGTAGCGTGATTAACTCTAATCACAGCGGACACTTTCTCTCGTGGCCTCTTTTCGACTACGAGAACAAGCGGTGTCTTGTGTTTAGCAAATTAAATGATCGCGGCTTCACTCCCAGAGTGGCATCGGGTCGAACGCTTCAATGGCTCCCCCCGGCATCAGGTTGCTAAAACCTGGCTCTTTTCATTTGGGAGACGAACCTGGGTGATTATTAGTCACCCTGGCATCCTAAGTCTCGTCATTTTGGCTCAGACTGAATCCAAAACGTTTTAAAATTTGGCGGACCATGCACCCGTCATACATGTCCATTGACCGCGGCCGTTCTATCTCAGACTGAAAATAGAACACGTGCACTCCCTTTAACTTTTCAAACTATTATTTAAACTTTACATGTGACTCCCAACCAAATGATAAATTTCGAGATCGGATATACCCCTTAATCAGACGACTGTAAATTTAGAATGGCCAAACTGCAGAAATTTGCGTAAAAAGGCTTTCTGCTTACCTTTTTGTTTCATTCAGGCGTCGCCACAGTCGACTAAAAAGGGTCCTTCCGATGTAGTTTTTTCAGGCTCGTCTCGGAATACGTGATTCAATCCGGGTCACGGGCACCAATTGTTAGAAAAATACCCGATTCTTTGATTGAAAGGTCCAAGAACAAACCGGAGATTTCTTCAATTTAAAGGATGGTACATTTATTTAGAAGTCACATGTAAAGCAAGCAGCGCTGGGTGCAGCATGACGCAGCTCCCTCTGGAGCTGGTCAGACTGAACCCCGACTTCCGGGTGCAGGTTACAATTATCCCCTCGGGTTGGGCGAGCCAGTACAATGGGATGGGCTTGTACGCGACTATCTGATTGGCTAATCTACCTATGGCGGGAACAGGCCATCCACTGAACACGCCTCTTCATTCTAGAATGTGCTATCAACAGTGTGCGTGAGAATGCTGTTTTTGGGTGTGTTTCTAATGTGAAAGACCTGACTTAAAAGAGAAAAGACAGAGAGGGCTCTATACCTTTGTCTCATTCCTGTTATCAATATGCCATAACATAACATAATTGTTCATAAGCATGCAAACAGAATTTGTATGGAATATGTGTAGGGCATAATGGGAGATCACTTACAGAATTGTTATTCTGGCACTAACTATACATTAACCCTTTCAGAATAATTTAGCTTATAACACTTACCTGTCCACAACAGCAGTGTTGCTGGCGAACGTCTGTTCCTCATTGTCAGACGAACATGACGCTGGTTTGCTTGTTACGACTCGTGGTTCTGGTCACGCGACCCGGTCAAACCATGATTCCATTATTGCGGTTTTGCGCTTCCATAATTGCGGTTTTGGCGAACGATTTTTCAAAACAAATAAGAACAGCAGTAATAAAAAGACTGGCGAACGCTACCGTTACACACAGCGGCTTACACAAAACAGATTTTATGCACGGGATGCACGCTTTCAATCGTCGAACTTCTCTGCTTCAATTGGCTCGCTGTATTCGCAGCCGTTGGTAGGCAGGTCCTTCTTGCTAGGTTTTCAGTCATTGGTTCTTCAGGGTTTCAGAAACCCAATTCAAGGCTCTTATTAGTCGAATGAGAGGTCAATCAAATCTAAACCAATCAATGCACTCCTTTGGCTTTCTGTTTGCGGCTGTGTCTGTAGTGGAAGAACGGAAATGCAGCTTTTTTTTTTTTCAGTGCGCACTGACGAGGACGCACTAGGACGCAGAGACGTGACCACCCGGAGTGCAAGAGGTTAATATTATAGTGGCTGGTGAAGTAAATCCTCAGCGATCCATCAGTCACTCTTGCCTTTCCCTGCAATGAAGCCTAACCAGACCTGTTAGCTAAGCGACTTCTCATTGTTGTTCCGGGTACCAGCGGGTTAAAACCGTCATGAAACCACCATTGCTTATCTCTTGTACTTTTTTCCGTGTTTAAAGTACTTTAATAAGCTCATGCTTCTCTTGAACAGCAACGCTACAGAGACACGCTCTGCCTGCAGAAATGGTCACACAGGCACCGGGTGGGCTTGGTGCTCCCGCGCGGTTGACAGTCACGCGTGTTGTTCGTGTGCGTGCTTGCAGAGCGTTTCTTTCAAATTTAATTTTTCTTAAATGAATATATTATAGGCGCGGCGGCATACTTCCTTAGGGAGGCAGGTCGCCACACAGAAATGTTACCAGAGGAAACCCTGGCTCATCCAATTAACACACCAGAAGTCCCAGACAGGGGCCATTTGGCCTTTTTACCTAAAAAACCCATAAGGGGACCATCTAGTGGCCACAAGAGGGCCAACGTCTGGGACTTCTAGATATTTGCAGCCCTAATTGGCCACTACTGTTATCTCATTTGGCGATAGCCAATATCATTCATTGAGGTAAATGCTTGCCAACATCAGTGTTTGGTCAGTATATCAGCACATCCATGTTCACTTGTATTCTGCTTTCAGGCAGATTAATAGGAGTGTCCATTTCCAGGCTGCTTTTTGGATGATTGTTAGCTCAGACAGATGTCCAAGTTAAGCTGGATTCATGCTGCACCTCTGCGGTCCATGTCTGCTTGACCGCGAGGCCTGTATGATGAAAATTACATCATCGTCTCCAGTCCACGGATGTCCGCAGCGCTCCTCCAAAAATCCGTGTGTGGCCCAAATTTTCTGACCGTGTTGACTGCACATGTGCAAGAATTAAACCTCTCAGTCACAAGGTGGCGCCACCAACACAGCACTTAAAGTCAAAGTAGACGAAGAAGACAAAGAGGAAGATGAGAATAAACATACATGAATCATTTTGCAGCAGCAGCAGCTTGAGTGGAGAAGAGCAGTGAAAAACTGTAATTCCTCCTTTTCCTAGAAACAGTGCCGTTGTTGTTGTGACAAAAAAATTGTGTGTGGCTCTCACGTTTATAGCCGATGAACAAACTGGTGGGTTAATGCATTTGCACTGCCCGCAGGGCTGGGGCGGAACTCCAAATAACAGTTGTGCGCACACGTCAACCGCTTGGCCTGGTAGACGAAAAAAGCAAGGCATATACACAGCCATGTGCACACCGGCCTTGTCCCAAGTGGACACGCACCTCAGTGGACCAGAGTGGGAAAGTACCATGAATCTAGCTTTAGGGGTTCCTTCAAGGGGTTGCTCATCACACCTTCTTTGTAAATTTCTTATCATTTTCCAATCATTCATCAATAAATTTCACTTCTTTGTCACAGCTGTTTTCATCTTCCATAACCATTAAAAATGAAGACAAAGAGGATGAAGCAGCAGCGAGTCAAATTGGCAGCCTCGGAGCAAAAGGACTTTGCTGGGAGCAGCAACGATGAAGACTTGGATGCGGAAAAGAACTTCACACTCCTCAGAGAGAGGGAACGAATGACCCAGGAAGAAGTTGCAGAGGAAGGAGAGAGTAATGGGGATGAAGAGGAAGACGATGGTGGAACTGATGTTGAAGAAGATTCTGATCATGGTGAAGAGGAAGGAGATGAAGAAGAGAATGACATCAGTGAAGACTCAGATGATGGTGATGAAGATCTTGGAGATGGTGGTGGCAGCAGTGAGTTCCAGACTGAAGAAGACATCAGAAAAGGTGAGTCTATCAGTTATTCACTAATGGATCTCTGGGACGGTCTTGCCTTCTTATTATTACTTATTTTTTTACTTATTTACTTTTTTTTTTTTTAAGTATTCTTAAGACCTCTTCGCACATTTTTAATGGGCAGGTACAGTCATCTCTGGTCTCACCAACCACTGGAGCATTGTTGTTTCTGCACCTACTGGAGGTCACTTTTTTGGCATCCATAACAGTAACTGGTGGCATCGTTGCTGTCAAGACCAGACCAAGGCTTTGAGGGGTCAAGACCAACATGTACACGCACATTGGTCTTGGTCTCGACTGTCTCTGCCTGTCATGGTCTTGACTCTGTCTTGACCCCATAAATGTCCCGTTCAGCTGTGTGTTTGTGGGTTTTAACTGTCTAAAAAGCTTTCTTGGGTCATATGACTGAGGTAAAAATATACATTTCAACAGAATAGATGGATGGATGGATGTACTTTATTAATCCCAAACTGGGAAATTACAGTATAACGGCAGCATGACAGTAGATGACCCAAACCAACAGAAGTACACACAGCATAATAGAAAAAGGCATTACCCCGGAAAGTAAAAAATGCTTAGATAACTTTGTATATTACATAGACTACTACTAGGTTGAATAGATGATGATCCTTATGAGTCTGTAGTACTGACTCTACAGAGGAGGATTATTAAGGATTCTAATGAACAGAATTAGAATTGAAATGAACAGAAGCTGGTTTTGCTCCTGTGTGAGTTTTCTCCGTACATCACTGACAAATGCTTCGGTCTTCAGTTGTAGCACAGGGTTACAAAAATAATTTTTTTGTAAGTTGTCTGTGTTTTTTCAACTGATTTAAGACAATTTTGCACCTCTGAATCCGAAAAAATGACATCCGTTTCTCTCGATCAGGTCAGGTTTTTATGCTAAGTTGATTTTTAAAAAATCTGATCTTCTGACTAAATCAATTACATTTTTGTTACATTGATTGATTTTTAATATTTCTCATCCGAAATAGATTTTTGAGAGAAAAAATCATTTTCTAACACAATTTATTGATTAAATGTGACAAACTTCGATTACTGTAAATTGAATAGTAGACCTTGATAAAGGTAAGTACATGTAAATTGAATGCTACATCATCATTGTTCAAAATTCCGAGCTTCAACTTCCGTTTATTCGAACCTCTAGAATGCTCAGCGGCAGCGATGTCTCTCTTCAGAGTCCAACAGTAATCAGCCATCATGACCGAAAAAACATGTTTCCATAGTTCAGAAAGTTGACCTGATTGAGCAATACCAATGTGATTTTTGGATTCAGCACATCAAAATTGTCCTAAATCAGCTCAAAAAACTTAGACAATGAATTTGGTGGTGACCAGTGTAATCCATCGCCACATTATTGGCTGCAATGATCCCCAACAGTTCTACTGGGGAGTTAGCTTACCAAGCATGGTTTATATTATTTTCTATAAATTTCAGTCACCCCCATAGACATGCCTGTTTCCACCTGGTTCACTAATCCAGTCAATATATCTTCTGTCATTCTGGCTGATTTTGTGTTATTTTTGCCGTGATGCTGCATCGAACTGTTAGCATTAGCTTGGCTAGGTGGTCAGAGTTGGTCAATCTGTCGACATCGGAACTCGCCTCAGTGAGGAGAGGCTGACAGACAAGCTGCCTGGAGTTAGCTTAACTGTCGATCCAGGCAATGTTGATGTATATTTGGTGTATTCACTAAATTCTATTCATCCCCCACTGGAGTCTTTGCTCATCTGCCAACACTTGACCATATACGTCGTTCTTGGATGTTATTTTAGCTTAGTTTACTTTGTTTTCTGTTGAGACCCTGTTGCTAGGTAGCTGCTAGTATCAGCTAGCTGCCTTTGGCCACCATTCACGAATGTTTCTGTGGTTCCTGAACTCCAGGAATCAGTCATATCCTATCAACCACTGAAACCACATCTCTCCCCCCCCCCCTTCACCAGTGATGCTTTATTTCATTCATTGTTTCAGATGAATTTATGTTATTTGTCTCAGTCTCGCAACCCAAGCTATAGGAGCTAGCCAGCTAAGATTAGCTGCAGTTAACTGCAGCTCTTGGGCATTTAAAGAGACAATCACTGTTTTACCGTTCTCAGGAAGGCTGCAAAAGATGATTCACAATAATGCTGCAATAATTAAATGATTTAAATGCAATTTAGCCAAACTGGCATTTCATTAAGACCTGTGGGAGCTGTCAACATGTGGGATAAAACTGCAGTACCTGGGACTTTTAAAGTCTTGGTCTTTTTTTTTTAAATAATAAATAAAGTCTTGGTACACTACTGCTTTGTTCTGGTCTTGATGACATCTGGACTACAACCCTCAGAACTGGGGCCAATCTCAGTTTTTTGTTTTTAGCTCTTGCTCAAGAAAAGATTGCCCCAACCTTAGCAGAGGCTGTGGATGTGACATAATTGTACCAGATATGAATGAAAGTGGGCCACCACACTTCACTACCACCATGTGTCTTAAGGCTTATTTATGCTCCACCTCCATTTTGCTCGTCTGCTCGAGCGCAAGGCCTGTGTGACGAAAATTACGTCATCGTCTCCAGTCTGCTAGGCTCTGGGGGACCCCTCCATGAGTGCAGCCAAAATTTTATGATCATACTTGCTGTGCATTTTGACTATGCATGCACAAGATCAAACCTGCCCTTCATGACACGGCACTACCGACACAGCATCCAAGATCAAAGGAGATGAGGAGGGAAATGGAAAAAAAGACACACAGAAGCTTTTTTTAGCTTCTTTACCAGCGGTAGTAAACACAGGAGCTCCTCTCCTCACTTACATGCAGTCACCATTGCTGCTGGGAAAATGTGTGTGGCTCTCACTTTTCTTCCTTTTAGTATAGCTGTTCAACAAACTGGCACATCAGCACCTTTGCGCAACCTATAGGGATGGGGTGAGACTGCAGGTGACGCTTGGCCTAGCACACGAAAAAAATGGACCCCCCCCCCCCCGCCTCAGTCTGACTCTCACTAAGACCCGGGTGACAGTTGAGCTGAAGAAAATCAAGGCGGGGAAGCCTGCAGGTTCAGACGGCATCAGCTCAAGGCTCCTTCAAGTCCTGTGCAGACCAGCTGTACGGGATCGTGGCGCACATCTTCAGTCTGAGCCTGAAGCTAGGGAGGGTACCACAGCTGTAGAAAACATCCTGTGTGGTACCCGTACCAAAGACTCCGCACCCCAAGGACCCCCAAGAACGGCTACAGACCAGTGGCCCTCACATCACACCTAATGAAGACCCTGGAGAGGCTGCTCCATGCCCACCTCTGCCCCCTTGTGGGACCAGCGATGGATCCACTTCAGTTTGCCTCCCAGCATGGCATCGGGGTGGAGGATGCAGTGATCTTCCTCCTACAGAGCATCCAGAAAGTCTTCACAGCACTTCACTTTTTCCACATTTTGTTATGTTACAGCCTTATTCCAAAATGGATTAAATTCATTTTTGTCCTCAAAATTCTACACACAATACCCCATAATGACAATGTGAAAAAAGTTTTGAGATTTTTGCAAATTTATTAAAAATAAAAAACTCAGAAATCACATGTTCATAAGTATTCACAGCCTTTGCTCAATACTTTGCTGATGCTCCTTTGGCAGCAGTTTCAGCCTCAGGTCTTTCTGAATATGATGCCACCAGCTTGGCACACCTGTCTTTGGGCAGTTTGGCCCATTCCTCTTTGCAGCACCTCTCAAGCTCCATCAGGTTGGATGGGAAGCGTCGGTGCACAGACATTTTCAGATCTCTCCAGAGATGTTCAGTTGGATTCAAGTCTGGGCTCTGGGTGGATCACTCAAGGACGTTCACAGAGTTGTCCTGAAACCACTCCATTGATATCTTGGCTGTGAGCTTAGGGTCGTTGTCCTGCTGAAAGATGAACCGTCACCCCAGTCTGAGGTCAAGAGCGCTCTGGAGCAGGTTTTCATCCAGGATGTCTCTGTACATTGCTGCATTCATCTTTCCCTCTATCCTGACTAGTCTCCCAGTTCCTGCCGCTGAAAAAAGATCCCCACAGCATGATGCTGCCACCACCATTGGCGTGTTGATGAGCAGTGCCTGGTTTTCTCGAAACATGACGCCTGGTATTCATGCCAAAGAGTTCAATCTTTGTCTCATCAGACCAGAGAATTTTGTTTCTCATGGTCTGAGAGTCCTTCAGGTACCTTTTGGCAAATTCCAGGTCAGAATCAGAATCAGATTTATTGCCATTGTTCATGTAGTACACAAACTAGGAATTTGTCTCGGTGCCATGCTGCAACATTAAAAACATGATGAGATAAAGAGATAAACTAAAAAACTAAAGGACTAAAAACGTGCAATAAGTGTAGAAAAATAAATAATAATAATAATAGTAATAGTAATAATGAGTAATACTAGTCAAGGCAGTTTTAAAAAAATTAGCAAGTAGCAGATAATATGGGGTACCACAGTGCAGTCAATAATGCAACAGAAAAAACAGTGATGAATGACATGAGTCTGGTTGAGCTGCTGTACATAGTGCACGAGAGTCAATAAAGGCGCTTTTCCACTAGCCCCACTCAGCCCCGGTTTGAAAACCCGGCTCTACTCACTTCGGTTCAGTTCAGCCTCAGTTGCTTTTCAACTACTGCTGGCGCACCTGCTGGCACACCTGCTGTGGGTGGGATTTGTTGAACAGCAGGCGGCGCCACACCCTCGTGACGTGAAACACACACGACTGAATCCTCCACAACAAACATGGCTGATGACGAGGAGAGAAGGAAGGAGGAATGACTGTGACATGAAACTGGTGAAATCTATGGTGCTGACTTGTTGTGCTCTGCACAATCTGTGTGAGAGTCATGGAGAGACGTTTGACACTACATTGGATGATGCAGTAGATGAACCAGTGGTGGCAGCGGCACAGAGAGCAGAGGAGCAGGGTGGTGATATTGTAGCGAACTCAATATAAGCACCCTACTTGGCTTGACAAGTAAGTTGACCCTATTGGCGACACGGGTAGAGTGCGGGACTCCGGAGCGAGAGGCGTGAGTTCAAACCTGCCGGTGGGACGTCGCCATGTTGAGCTGCACGTTACAATATAACATGTGATGCAATACTTGTCTATTTTGTCCACATTTATGTGCATACATATTTCAAAAATGTTTTTTGTAAATAAAATGTTGTGCATGGTCCATCTACCTGTCCTCTTGTTCATAACGCTTATCTGTTAAGAAGGTGCGAAGCCATCAGCCTAATGATGAGTCCACACTTCTGTTGTGATAATTGCTCACGCTGAGCGCTCTGACCCCCTGATTGCTGGGGTCTTTCTGCAACTGTGGGGGTCCTCCCTACAGTTGATAGTGCTATGAGATGACTGTTGTTGTGAAATGGCGCTATATAAATAAAGTTGAATTGAATTGAATTGAATTGACAGCCCCGTACGCTGTGGGGGTCACACACGTGTTCCTCCCCACACTCTCAGTTTTTTTTCCCGTATATTTTTCTCTTTAGCGTACAGAAATGGCAATACGCCCGTATTTGCTAAAATTGCATTTTCCCCGTATTAAAATACGGTGAAACCGTATCACTTGACAGGTATGTAATTACATGCAGAAACACCGCACAGGCCATCTTCACCAAAATCCAGCTCGACAAGCCACTTTTGCTTAGGTGGAAATGCAAATTGAACTATAAATCATGTGCTGATACATGTCATATTCCCATGTAACGGTCTCCCACTTTTACTTACAAATTGATTTTTAATTTTTGGGAAAAGGGAATATAAATTTTGCACTTGTTGGTAACAACAGTTGTGTGCAACAAAAACACAGTTGTGTATCCTTGTCCAATCTGTCTACTGTTATTAGTGCCAAATTTTTGCTAGATTCCTTCTTAATTTATTAAATTTTGACTGGTGATGCAACATTCAACTTACACGTACTTACCTTTAGCAGTGTCTACAAGTTCAAGCACACCTGTACAACTGCTTATAACCTAAAAAATGTACCCGTTCAAGAGAAATGGATTCAGCATTGCAAATTTGTTTAAAATAAAAAAAAAAACCTACCAAGACATTACGTTTCGTTGTGTTGTTAAAAATTAAATTACCATTAGAAGGCTATACACCTGACCTGATGAACAGCAGCATGTGGAGTGAACAGAGAATGGAATGTGTATGTAATTATTGGCTTTTCTCATACGGTGTCATAACAGATAAACCAGACTTTTGATGCAAACAATACAATTTTATTCCAGAAGCAAAATTTACAAACAAAAAAACAGACTGGGCAATGACATCTCTGCGAGCTCTTCCCTTCGTAACGCAGCGTCCTGTTCCAGGGCTTCATGCGCATCTGCTCGCACATCTGCAGCCACCTGTCGCAAATGCTGCATGTACTCCTGATTCTTGCCGCTGGTCATGTTGCCGTTCCAAGAGCCGCATCTCTTCGTCATGCATGTTGACCATCGCTGATGTAAGGTCAGCGATGGGAGTTGTCTGTTTTCGTCTTGCCTAGATGGAAAGACAGAAAGGCATGGTCGTTAAAGCTGGATCATTACATATATTATGGAATTACACAGGTGAAAGTCTGTGGTGGAATGTCACTATTATATTATGCTTCATTGCTGTATATAAGCTGAACTGTCATGTTGCTGCCCCTCAGTAGAGCAGATTTTGCAACACGCAGGGTGCTGTCTTCGGCTGCAGCCCCCCTGCAAAACTAAAAAGGATTAAGATTAAGAATATGGATGGATGGATGGGTAATGTTTAAACTAGTTGCTTGTAGTGTGGCCGCAGAAATCTGAATGGGTTAATACAGTCAGCTGACGCAAAGCATTTCAATGAAGCATGTTGATTTCAACGGCAGTTCATGCACTTTGTTTGTCTAAAACAGGAGTTACAACAGCACCAATCACCACACCTAAAATGGTTGTGGAACACCGATAAGTGAAGACCAAAGAATAACCTTTTTGTACATTTAAAAAGACATTTTCAATTAATTAATATGCAGCTACAGGAAATTGCATTAATCAATTTGGTACATAACTTGTTAGGCTCCAGCCCCCCCGCGACCTGTAAAGGATTAAGCGGTAGAAGATGGATGGATGGATGGATTTTCGACCCTGGTTTCCGCTGCTGGACCTGTTTCAACCCAAAAAAAAAATCGTGGTTATTGTGCCTTACCGGCACTTGAACGTGATCCAGATGGAGCTGGTGATGTGGAGCTGATCCAGCTGGCGCTCAGCCAGACGCACACGCAGACGCAGCGCCAGAAGAGTCCGCTGTGTCCGTCATGTCCACTGAGGTGGACCCCTGTGATATGAAATGCGATTCTAGAAAGAAAATGCACGCAATTTAAAACTTAACACCAAAGTGCAACATGTACACAACACTCTCAACTTTTTAACCGTAATACAATAAGCGTAATTCAGCATTTTGTTCGCGCTAATACTTAACACAGAGCAAGCGTGAATCTGCTGTTGGCTGCAAAACAATACGCAAGCCTCAGTAACAACCATTACTCACAATCTAACAACCTTCCTATTTCTTAAAAACAGTGAGCTTGGCATAGAACGGATCAAGTGGCGAACAGATGCGCAATATCAAATAAACACTCACCATCCACGGTTTCCAAGGGCCGTGACCGTGACCGTGTGGAGCCCAATGTCTCTCAGAGAACCACTTCCACTCCTTCCATCCGCTAAACTTGGAGCAGTGTGGTCCTTCACAGCTCGGTAATCGCTTTTCAGCTTTTTCAGCTTCTCCCGACACTGTTTGGCAGTACGGATGTGCCCTTGGGAAGCCATCTGCTCGGACACCTGCATTTCAAGTAGATCCGTCCAACTCGCGCTGGATGCGATCGTGGCCTAATATAGAAAGAAAATTGCGCACCTCCTAATATATAATATTAGGAGTATATTATTATATAAGTATATTATACAGTATATTAATATAATATACCGTATTAAAGGGGCGCACTGTGTTCACTGCTGAACAATTACAAATGGCGGTCGTGGAGTAAATTCAGCAGAAAAAGTCGCTTTCATGACGTTACAACCTGACCAATCAGCGGCGACCGGTCTCTTAAAGTCATATCACAGCCATACTCAGCCCTACTCGGCCCGGTTAGACCCTGCCCTGGATCAGGTACGAAAAAAGTACCTGCTTAACCGGTGCTGGGGCTAGTAGAAAAGCGCCTAAAGCGGGCTGAGTGGTGCGGTGTAGGGCCAAGTGAGGCTAGTGGAAAAAGGCCTTAAGTCACTTAATGTTCAGCAGTCTGATGGCAGAGGGGAAAAAGCTATTCATGTGCCGGGAGGTTTTAGTCCGAATGGATCGAAGTCTTCTACCTGAGGGGAGGGGGGCAAACAGTACGTGACCAGGGTGTGAAGGATCGGCTATGATCCGGCCAGCACGCCTCCGGGTCCTGGAGATGTACAGGTCCTGGAGAGATGGGAGCTTGCAGCCGATCACCTTCTCAGCAGTACGCACGACGCGCTGCAGCCTTAGTCTGTCCCTGGCAGTGGCTCCTGCATACCACACAGTTATGGAGGAGATGAGGATGGACTCGATGATGGCCGTGTAGAACTGCACTAACATCTTGGTGGGTAGCTTGAGCTTCCTCAGCTGCCGCAGAAAGAACATCCTCTGCTGGGCCTTTTTGATGAGGGAGCTGATGGTTGGCTCCCATTTGAGGTCCCGGGTGATGGTGGTGCCCAAGAAGCAGAAGGAATCTGCAATGGTGATGGGAGAGCTTGTATGCAGGGGGGTTGTGACTTTCCTGAAGTCCACAATCATCTCCGCTGTCTTCAGAGCGTTCAGCTGCAGGTTGTTATGGCTGCACCAGGACACCAGCTGGGCCACCTCTTTCCTGTAGACGGACTTGTCGCCGTTGGAGATGAGCCCGATGAGGGTGGTGTCGTCCGCAAACTTAATCAGCTTAACAGACTGGTGGGAGGAGGTGCAGGAGTTGGTATAAAGGGAAAAGAGTATGGGGGAAAGTACACAGCCCTGGGGTGATCCAATGCTGATGCTAACAGAGTCCGAGACAGACTTCCCCAGCCGCACATGCTGCCTCCGGTCCGTCAGGAAGTCGGTGATCCACCTGCAGAGGGAGTCAGGCACATCGAGCAGGGACAGTTTGTCCTGGAGCAGATCGGGGCGGATGGTGTTGAATGCGGAGCTGAAGTCCACAAACAGAATCCTGGCGTAGGTTCCCGGGGAGTCCAGGTGCTGCAGGATGGAGTGGAGGGCCAGGTTGACTGCGTCGTCCACAGACCTGTTAGCACGGTAGGCAAACTGCAGCGGGTCCAGGACGGGAGTGGTGATGGACTTGAGGTGAGACAGGACCAGGCGCTCAAAGGACTTCATGACTACAGAGGTGAGCGTTACAGGTCTGTAGTCGTTAAGTCCAGTAATCCGTGGCTTCTTGGGGACAGGGATGATGGTGGAGGATTTGAGGCAGGTTGGCACGTGACATTGCTTAAGGGAGGTGTTAAAAATGTCTGTGAAGACAGGAGCCAGCTCTTTCGCACAGTGTCTCAGGGTGGAGGGAGACACACCGTCTGGCCCGGGGGCCTTGCACGGGTTCAGTCTGGAGAACTGTCTGTGCACGTCCTGCTCACTGATGACAAGGGCAGGGGGGGAGGAGGGGGGGACCGCTTTTGATGAATTAGGGGCTGAGGAGGCAGTGGAGCTGGGTGGAGTGGGTGAGTTGGACACAGCTGACGAGGTGTCAAAACGGGCGAAATGTTGGGACAGTTTTTGACAAAGGGCTTTGTCATCCTGACCTTTAGAAGCCTGAGGCCGATAGTTGGTGATTTGCCTCAGTCCTCTCCACACAGAAGCCGAGTCATTAGCAGTGAACTGCTGCTGGAGTCTTTCAGAATACACAGATTTAGCTCTCCTCAGCTCTCTGTTAAACCGATATTTGACCTCTCTGTAGCAGTCCCTGTCTCCACTTTTCAACGCTGCTTCCTTCTCCTTCCTGATCCGTCTGAGCTTGGCCGTGAACCAGGGCTTATCATTAGAGAACCTCACCCTGGTGCGCGATGGAAGAATGTTCTCCTCACAGAAGTTGATATATGAGTTCACTGTGTCCGTGTACTCATTAAGATCATGTGTGGCTCCTTTAAACATGCCCCAGTCAGTTATTTCCATGCATGTGTTCAGATTCTCTCCAGCTTCACTGGTCAATTTCTTCGTGGTGGTCACAACAGGTTTAGTGAGTTTCAGTCTCTGTCTGTATGTGGGAATGAGGTGGACCATCACGTGATCAGATAAACCGAGCGCAGCGCGGGGAACAGCGCGATATGCGTCCTTCACTGTAGTGTAACAGTGATCCAGCGTGTTATTTCCTCTGGTTGGACATTTAATAAACTGTTTGTAGCGGGGGAGCTCGTGACTCAGATTGCTCTGGTTAAAGTCGCCCACCACAATAACCAGGGAGTCTGGAAAATTCCGCTCCGTGTGTTGGATGTGATCCGCGAGCACGCGCTGAGCTTCGCGCGTGTCCGCGTTGGGAGGGACATACACAGCGACGAGGATGAATGAGGCGAACTCCCGTGGGGAATAAAATGGCTTGCAGTTAATAAAAAGAAATCCCAGGGCGGGAGAACAGTGTTTGGAAATCACCGTTACATCAGAGCACCAGCTGTTGTTAATATAGAAGCACACTCACAGCAAGCCGAAGAAAGCAGCCGCAGCGCCTTCCAGTCCATTGAGAGCATTGTGCAGACTTTCGCTTCAGTTAGCATGATGATGGACGCCACTTTTTCAGCACTGCACAATGGTTTCCGTGCCGTGCTGGATGTAGTCAACCACATGACACGGCTGCGTGTGCAACTCAGCAGAGTTTTGTCAACGTTTGCTCTGGTGCGCACATTGAGGTACCTTTACCAATGGCTGCAGAGACTACTCGGGCGGCGGTTAGACCCTGAGGTTGAAGCCTTGTGGGGAAACACAAGTGAGAGTGTTGCTCCAGATGGTTCCAAAGGAGTGGAGGAGCAGCCAGTTAAGTCCTGGCCGATCTTACTGTTTTTTGCTGTAGTCCTGGGTGTACCCTATCTTATCTGGAAGCTGAGCTCCAGCTCCGTCTCCGAAGAAACTGGCACCAACTGGGCCAGCGGAGAGGATGACCATGTCGTGGCCCGAGCGGAGTATGACTTCACAGCTGCATCTCAGGAGGAAATTTCAGTGCGGGCTGGGGCCATGCTCAACCTTGCTCCCAGAGGTGAGAGCTCTTCAGTGACAGCTGGTTAGGATTTTAAGTCTATATTATTTTTTTCCGGTTCCGGTTCCGCCGGACCGGCGGCGCCACACGAGTCGGCTGCCTGTTGCAACAGCCTTTTTTTTTTAATCTTCCTTCTTCTTTCTACACCTTTCACTCTGTATATATATCACGGACGCACGGATCGCCCCGGGGGTCTCCCGGGTCGGCGGACGGAGCCACGGTTTGCAGCGGGAGACGTTACAGCGGGGAGGAGCTAGTGCTAGCTAGCACTTGGCCGCCGCCCGGTGCTAATGGGAAACTCGACATACCGGGAGCTGTAGCGAAAACGAAGCGGGTGCCGGGCTGGAGTTTAGGCGGCGTGAAAGAAATATAAGACAGAATAATAAAGAGCGATGGCAAGAACCAAGCAGACCGCCCGTAAAATCTACTGGAGGAAGAAGCCCCCCAGGAGACAGCTAGCCACCAGGGCTGCTCGGAGAGGCGCTCCGGCCACCGGCAGAGTGAAGAGGCCTCGCCGTCACAGGTCCGTGGCTCTGAGAGAGATCCGTCGCTACCAGAAATCCACGGAGCTGCTCATCCGTAAGCTGCCCGTCCAGCGCCTGGTGAGGGAGATCGCTCAGGACTTCAAGACCGTCCTGCGTTTCCTGAGTTTCGCCGTCATGGCTCTGCAGGAGACCAGCGAGACCCACCTGGTGGTCTCTTCTTCGCTAAGGGGGTCACCATCATGCCCAAAGACTTCCAGCTGGCCCGCTGCATCCGCAGAGAGAGAGCTTAGACTTTCTGCTGCACATTCACCAGCCATAATGCTCTGCACTGTGTGTCTATATATATACATTTATAGTAATATGGACATATGTTTACTAGATGTTGTTTTTTCTTGCCTTCTGATTGTTGCTCTGAGTGTTGCTATCCCTATGCTGTTGCAATCCTGGAATTTCCCCATTGTGGGACTAATAAAGGCTTATCTTATCTTATCTTATCTTACACTCCTCCTCCAATAGACTTACCGGAGAGCTCTGTGACGTGATCAGCACGAAACAGCTGAAATCCCTCGAGGCTGATCGCGCTATCCGGAATGTTCCCTTTAAGCCAGGTCTCAGAGAAACAGATGACAGACGAGGAGGCGAGGTCCTTAAATCACATCAGCAGTCTTAATTCTTCTACCTTGTTCAAGAGAGAATTGGCATTGGATAGAAATATGCCAGGCAAGGCTGTTCACGTGCCTCTCCTTCGCAGCCGAGCGAGAATCCCCCCTCGCTTCCCTCTTTTATGCCGTCTTACTTTTTGAGCCAGGTGGGTTGCCATGTGCCTTTTACTAAGAAGTGGCTTCCATCTGGCCACTCTACCATACAGGCCTGATTGGTGGATTGCTGCAGAGAGGTTGTCCTTCTGGAATGCTCTCCTCTCTCCACAAAAGAACACTGGAGCTCTGACAGAGTGGCCATCGGGTTCTTGGTCACCTCCCTGACTAAGGCACTTCCTTCTCCGATTGTTCAGTCTAGACGACCAGCCAGCTCTAGGAAGAGTCCTGGTGGTTCTGAACTTCTTCCATTTACGGATGATGGAGGCCACTGTGCTCATTAGGACCTTCAAAATGGCATAATTTTTTTCTGTACCCTTCCCCAGATTTGTGTCTCGAGACAATCCTGTCTCGGAGGGCTGCAGACAATTCCTTTGACTCCATCCTTGGTTTGTGCTCTGACATGCACTGTCAACTGTGGGACCTTATATAGACAGGTGTGTGTCTTTCCAATTCATGTCCAGTCAACTGAATTTACCACAGGTGGACTCCAGTTAAGCTGTAGAAACATCTCAAAGAGGATCAGTGGAAACAGGATACGCCTGAGCTCAATTTTGAGCTTCATGGCAAAGGCTGTGAATACTTACAGTGGGGTAAAAAAGTATTTAGTCAGCCACCAATTGTGCAAGTTCTCCCACTTAAAAGATGAGAGAGATCTCCAATTTTCATCATAGGTATACCTCAAGTATGAGAGAAAAAATAAGAAAAAAAATCCAGAAAATCACATTGAAGGATTTTTAAGATAAGATAAGATAAGCCTTTATTAGTCCCACAACGGGGAAATTCCAGGATTGCAACAGCACAGGGATAGCAACACTCAGAGCAACAATCAGAAGGCAAGAAAAAAAAAACAAGCAAGCAAGAGCAGCTAATATACATATGTACATATTACTATAAAATATATATATACACACACACACAGACACACAGTGCAGAGCATTGTAGCTGGATGGAATAAATATATGAATATATGAACACACAGTGCAGAGCATTGTAGCTAGATGGAATAAATATGTAAATATATAAACACCCACAGTACGGAGCATTGCAGCTAGGTGGAATAAATATGCAAGTATATAAACACACACAGTGCGTGTGTGTGTTTTAATGAATTAATTGGTAAATTCCTCGGTAAAATAAGTATTTGGTCAATAACAACAGTTCATCTCAATACTTTGTTATATACCCTTTGCTGGCAATGACAGAGGTCAAACGTTTTCTGTAAGTCTTCACAAGGTTTTCACACACTGTTGCTGGTATTTTGGCCCATTCCTCCATGCAGATCTCCTCTAGAGCAGTGATGTTTTGGGGCTGTCGCTGGGCAACACAGACTTTCAGCTCCCTCCAAAGATTTTCTATAGGGTTGAGATCTGGAGACTGGCTAGGCCACTCCAGGACCTTGAAATGCTTCTTACGAAGCCACTCCTTCGTTGCCCAGGCGGTGTGTTTGGGATCATTGTCATGCTGAAAGACCCAGCCACGTTTCATCTTCAATGCCCTTGCTGATGGAAGGAGGTTTTCACTCAAAATCTCACGATACATGGCCCCATTCATTCTTTCTTTTACATGGATCAGTCGTCCTGGTTCCTTTGCAGAAAAACAGCCCCAAAGTATGATGTTTCCACCCCCATGCTTCACAGTAGGTATGGTGTTCTTTCTCCTCCAAACACGACAAGTTGAGTTTTTACCAAAAAGTTCTATTTTGGTTTCATCTGACCATATGACATTCTCCCAATCCTCTTCTGGATCATCCAAATGCTCTCTAGCAAACTTCAGACGGGCCTGGACATGTACTGGCTTAAGCAGGGGGCCACGTCTGGCACTGCAGGATTTGAGTCCCTGGCGGCGTAGTGTGTTTCTGATGTAGCCTTTGTTACTTTGGTCCCAGCTCTCTGCAGGTCATTCACTAGGTCCCCCCCATGTGGTTCTGGGATTTTTGCTCACCGTTCTCGTGATCATTTTGACCCCATGGGGTGAGATCTTGCGTGGAGCCCCAGATCGAGGGAGATTATCAATGGTCTTGTATGTCTTCCATTTTCTAATAATTGCTCCCACAGTTGATTTCTTCACACCAAGCTGCTTACCTATTGCAGATTCAGTCTTCCCAGCCTGGTGCAGGTCTAGAATTTTGTTTCTGGTGTCCTTTGACAGCTTTTTGGTCTTGGCCATAGTGGAGTTTGGAGTCTGACTGTTTGAGGTTGTGGACAGGTGTCTTTTATACTGATAACGAGTTCAAACAGGTGCCATTAATACAGGTAACGAGTGGAGGACAGAGGAGCCTCTTAAAGAAGAAGTTACAGGTCTGTGAGAGCCAGAAATCTTGCTTGTTTGTAGGTGACCAAATACTTATTTTACTGAGGAATTTACCAATTAATTCATTAAAAATGTGATTTTCTGGATTTTTTTTTCTCATTTTGTTTCTCATAGTTGAGGTACAGTGATCCCTCGCTACTTCGCGTTTCACCTTTCGCACCCTCAGTGCATCGCGGATTTTTCAAAAATATTCATCAAAAATTCAAAATTGAGAAAAAATGGCACGAAAGTTGCCTGGGCACTAGCAGAAGGCAGGGAGACTACATTAGAACGTCAGGTATCAACACGGAGAGCCCGCACAACTCAAAATCCACCTCTCTGACCACCGCTCCACTCCTCTCTGCCCACCTCTTCACCGCTCGGGAATCTCGCAAGCTGATTGGCCGAGACGTTTTACTCAGCTTCTCTCCCTGCCGAGCGGCCATACCCAGCGAAGGAAGACCGCATTCATTGTTCTTTATCGCTCGTGTTGCTTAGTGGCACTTTTCGCTGTTCTCTTTTGCCTTTTTGTGCAAAATAGTGCTTGTGACGCCCTTGGGGGGGGGGGGTGCCGCTACTTCGCGGTTTTTCACTTTTCGCGGTCGGTTCTGGTCCCCATTAAACGCGATAAGTGAGGGATCACTGTATACCTATGATGAAAACTGGAGACCTCTCTCATCTTTTAAATGGGAGAACTTGCACAATTGGTGGCTGACTAAATACTTTTTTGCCCCACTGTATGTACATGTGATTTCTTAGTTTTTTTTTATTTTTAATAAATTTGCAAAAATCTCTGAACAACTTTTTTCACATTGTCATTATTGTGTGTAGAATTTTGAGGAAATGTGAAATATACTGTCTCGGTCCATATTTATTTTTTGCCATTTAACTGTCATGCTGTTTATACCATCGAACTGCAATGCTCCTGCACTTTGTATATAACTGTGTACATATGTACAGTGGTGTGAAAAAGTGTTTGCCCCTTCCTGATTTCTCATGTTTTGTATGTTTGTCACACTTAAATGTTTCAGGTCATCAAACAAATTTAAATATTAGACAAAGATAGCACAAGTAAACACAAAATGCAGTTTTTAAATGAAGGTGTTTATTATTAAGGAAAAATATCCAAACCCACATGGCTCTGTGTGGGAAAAAGTGATTGCCCCTTAAACCTAATAACTGGTTGGGCCACCCATAGCAGCAACAGCTGCAATCAAGCGTTTGCTATAACTGGCAATGAGTCTTCTGCAGCGCTGTGGAGGAATTCTGGCCCACTCGTCTTTGCAGTATTGTTGTAATTCAGCCACATTGGAGGGTTTTCCAGCATGAACCGCCTTTTTAAGGTCATGCCACAGCATCTCAATGGGATTCAGGTCAGGACTTTGACTAGGCCTCTCCAAAGTCTTCCATTTTGTTTTTCTTAAGCCATTCAGAGGTGGACTTGCTGGTGTATTTTAGATCATTGTCCTGCTGCAGAATCCAAGTACGCTTCAGCTTGAGGTCACGAACAGATGACCGGATATTCTCCTTCAGGACTTTTTGGTAGACAGCAGAATTCATGGTTCCATTTACCACAGCAAGTCTTCCAGGTCCCGAAGCAGCAAAACAGCCCCAGCCATCACACTACCACCACCATATTTTACTGTTGCTATTAGTGGTCGACCGATTATCGGCCAGGCCAATTATTGGGGCCGATATTTGGAATTTTGACGTATATCGGCATCGGCCTTTTTTTTAAATCCGACGGGCTGATATCAAGAAATCAATTTAAAACTGGGTTATTTTGGCTCAGATGCAGCCGCGCCTCTCTCTCTCCCGCCACTTATGTCTCCAGCCACCACCCATGGCGCCATCTGATTGGTAAAGCAAGCCACAGCATGCGTAAGTGGCAGAGCCAATCTGTAACGGAAGCTGTCCTCACACACACGGCAGAAAGGAAAGTTTTTTTCGAGTGGAGAACGTACGGAGAGCAAGCACACATATCAAGGTAAACGCAGAAAACTCTCTCGAAATTGTAATAAACATCCCTGTGCTCTACATCTCACAACTACTACTAACGTTACAGTGAGCAGGAGAATAACGGAAGAGCGGAGTAAACATTAGCGGCAGCTCTGCTAGTGTGACTGAGGTCATCCTGCGCAGTTTGCCCACTCGGAGACACGAACCCGCGACCTACCAGTCAACTACACAGTTCGAGCATGGGAGACACAGCACGATCGCGCTGAGCTAAAGGTCCGACCGATAGCTCAGCGCTACCGATACTGTATGAGGCTTTTCGGGAGGGAGGTTTACTAACGTTCTACGCCGAACAGTGCTAGTTGGCATCCGTTACACTCTCCCCCTTAAACCTCACTCCCATCCGGGTCACAGCACCATTGTGACTGAGGTCATCCTGCGCAGTTCGCCCACTCGGAGACACGAACCCGCGACCTACCAGTCAACTACACAGTTCGAGCATGGGAGACACAGCACGATCGCGCTGAGCTAAAGGTCCGACCGATAGCTCAGCGCTACCGATACTGTATGAGGCTTTTCCGGAGGGAGGTTTACTAACGTTCTACGCCGAACAGTGCTAGTTGGCATCCGTTACACTAGCTCCCACTTCAAGCAATTTGTCAAACAAGCAAGAAAATGTCTTGGTGCACCACCCTCATCAGTCCCAAGTGAGCGAATGTTCAGTGAAATCTCTGCAATTTATGAAGGCAAGAGAAGCCGTCTCACTGGAGAGACGCTGAACAACTTTGCTTTTTGCACCACAATCTCCTGCTGCTCAATTGGGACTAATTGATTTGACTCACATTTCTGTGCAAATTTTGTTGAACTTTGTTTGCTGTACTTTATAAAACCTCAGGAAGCAAGTTTTTATTGAACTTGACTAGAGTTGCTGCTGAGCCTGAGAACTGCCTGCTCTTTTAGTTTTGGTTTGAACTTAAAACAATGATCAGTCATTTCAGTTATATTGAAATTTGACTTTGTTCACTGTGGAAAATTTCAGGGAGCTATTTAAGTTTTTATTCAACTTTACCAGAGTTGCTGCTGAGCCTGGGAACTCTGCACTTTTTGTTCCAACTTTAAACTAAGTTCAAAGTCATTTCAGTTATTGTGAAATTTTACTTTTTTTACTGTAAAAAAAAAAAAAATCACGGAGCTATTCTATAAGTTTTATTTATTAACTTTACCAGAGCTGCTGCTGAGCTTGTTAACTCCCTGTACTTTTTGTTGTGTTTGAACTTAAAACAATGATCAGTTATATTGAAATGTTCCTTTATTTACTGTGGAAACATTTCAGGGAGCTATTTAAGTTTTTATTCAACCTCTGCAGCTATTTTTCTATTTGTTTGGTTAAATAAACATGCTTTAGGCAGTTAAACGAAGGGAAGTGTTTGTATTATTCAACATTTTTACGCCAATTTTTACACTTTTACTGCAAATGAATATCGGCTCCAAATATCGGTTATCAGCCTCCTTAACTACTAATAATCGGTATCGGTCCTGAAAAACCCATATCGGTTGATCTCTAGTTGATATGATGTTCCTTGTCTGAAATGCTGTTACTTTTACTCTGGATGTAATGGGACACACACCTTCCAAAAAGTTCAACTTTTGTCTCATCAGTCCACACAGTATTTTCCCAAAAGTCTTGGGGATCATCAAGATGTTTTCTGGCAAAACTGAGACGAGCCTTTATGTTCTTTTTGCTCAGCAGTGATTTTTGTCTTTGAACTCTGCCATGCAGGCTGTTTTTGCTCAGTCTCTTTCTTATGGTGGAGTCATGAACACTGACCTTAACTGAGGCAAGTGAGGCCTGCAGTTCTTTGGATGTTGTTTTGAGGTCTTTTGTGACCTCTTGGTTCAGTCATCACTGCACGCCTGGGATAAATTTGGTCGGCTGGCCACTCCTGGGAAGGTTTGCCACTGTTCCATGTTTTTACCATTTGTGGCTAATGACTCACTGGAGTCCCAAAGCTTTAGAAATGGTTTTATAACCTTTTTCAGACTGATAGATCTCAATTACTTTTTCTCATTTGTTCCTTAATTTCTTTGGATCGCAGCATGATGTCTAGCTTTTGAGGATCTTTTGGGCTACTTCACTTTGTCAAGCAGGTCCTATTTAAGTGATTTCGTGATTGAGAACAGGTGTGACAGTAATCAGGCCTGGGTGTGGCTAGAGAAATTGAACTCAGCTTTCCACAGATGTGATAAACCAGTTAATTTATGTTTTAATGGGGAGGGGGGCAATCACTTTTTCACACAGGGCCATGAAGGTTTAGATTTTTTTTTTTACCCTTAATAATAAACTCCTTCGTTTAAAAATTGCACCTTGTGTTTGCTTGTGTTATCGTCGGCCTCCGTCGGTCTATGATGACCATGGAAGAGAATCCTAAACGTCTACTCTGCTGGAACAGCACCACCTGTGGCTGAACAGGCCGATGCGCACCGGTGTTCTACCTTCCAGCGTTGGGCGTTGGTAGGATTCAAGCCTGGGCAGGAAGATATGGAGGACAAGATGCTACTACCCATGCAGCATGTCCCCCCTCTCCACGTCACTGATGAATCCAAAGGAACAGCAGGGCTGCTATAGTTTGGCACCAGCGCCGTCGCAGGAGCTGCCAGAACAATGTTGAGCACAACAGAGAACTGCCTTAGGGGCTCCGACTCCGGATTTTTCCTCAGGGTTGACTCCCGAAGCCTTTCCCGTGACTGGGTGTGCCGCAAGGCAGCGGAGGTTTGAAATCAGGGTTTACCTTCCCCTAGATGGGCTACCTTCCCAGGTTGACGAGCCACCATCTACCCGAAGCATCTGGTTTTAAGGCGCCAGAGATCCGCCCTCGCCCCTTCTCCTATTAGTAAAAGCAGTTCCACCGGGCTTAGAGACTAAACCACACGGGCAGGCTAGGAGTTGGACTTAGTTGTCAGAGGCTTTTCGAGACGCACGCCGTAAGGAGCATTTTATGAGCACTGGGAGCTTAACCCCAGTGCCGCTCCTGGCTATGACAACCTTGGAACCAAGGTCAACCTTGTGTTATCGTTGTCTAATATTTAAATTTGTTTGACAATCTGAAACATTTAAGTGTGACAAACATACAAAAAAAATGAGAAATCGGGGAGGGGGCAAGCACTTTTTCACACCACCGTATATTGATTTACTGCTTTGGCTAACCAGTTCTTGTCTTAGGCTATCCACCAAGGCTATCTTAGCCTCATCATATGACCAGGGTGGTGGCTTAGCGGTAGAGCATCCGCTCCACAACCAGGAGGTCGGGGTTAAAGTCCCAGCCAGGTCATTCCAAAGACCATATAAAAATGGAACTTCCTGTTGTCCAGCTTGGTGCTCATCAAAAATGGAACAGCAGAAGGAAATGTGGGTGGCAGTGGCTCAGGAAGTAGAGCGGGTTGCCTAATAACCGGAGGGTTGGCGGTTCAAATCCCGCTCTCCCAGCCATCCTGCTGTTGTGTCCCTGGGCAAGACACTTTACCCAGCTTGCCTCCAGTATCCATGACGCTGGGTATGAATGTGTCTAAATGTTTGGTAGTGGTAAGAGAGGCAGTTGGTGCAGCTTGGCAGCTGTGTTTCCGTCAGTCTGCCCCACGGCAGCTGTGGCTACAGAGGTAGCTTACCACTACCAGTGTCTGTCTGTGGAGTGAATGAATAATGTATCCATTGTAAAGCATCTTTGAGTGTCTATGAAAAGCACTATATAAATCTGATACATTATTATTATTGTTATTTTTTACTTTTGCTCTGAGTGTTGCTATCCCTGTGCTTCTGCAATCGTGGAATTTCCCCATTGTGGAACTAATAAAGGCTTATCTTATCTTATGTATAACCGCATGCACACCAGCCTTGCCCAAAGCAATGTGCATCATAGATGCGCAGATGGAGGTGACGCATCAACAAAGCTTTACTTACCAGGCTTTGATATGTGCGAAACCGAGAACTGCTGTTGAGCTTGAGGTGTGCAAGTTGTGCAGACAGGGAGAGATCTGAGTGTGTTGGAATGAAAGTTTGAGTAGCAGACCCAGACTGACGCATCATCCAGTGTACTGTGCCTTCTACTGAATAGCGTTCTCCTCTCCAACCCTCCCAGAGTTGTCCAGCATGTCCTTTGAGGACATCATGAAGCTGCAGAACAAAGTGGGAACCAAAGCTTACAACGAGGTCGCCTACGGCAAGAGCAGCAAGAGCGACGAGGACAGCAGGAAGAAACGGCTGAACAAGAACAGGTGATCAGTCAACCACACAGGAGCTGAGGTTTCCACTCTCCATTCGTTTCAGACTGTTTAGAATGACTGCTTTTGATTTCAGACCAATGGAGATTTCAGCCAAGAGACCAGTACCGTTCCTGCGTCAGGTTGTCCCCGTCAGGAAGCCTGTGAGTCAACCTGCAGAGCTGAGACAGCCTCACCAATCAGCTGGATTTTCTTTGAGATGATTTCTGTTTGTTGTCTTAGACGTTGAGAGATCCACGATTTGATGACCTGTCTGGAGAATACAAACCTGAAATCTTTGAGAAGACGTACAAGTTCATTAATGACATCAAAGCCAAAGAGAAGGAAGTAAGATGGAGGGACAAAAGTGCTGCTTGTAGTGCTTTGAGATATAATACGTATAGAAGCAGCTGCACTGTTATTAAGAATGAATTAAAAAGGTTAAGTGGTGAACATGTTTGTATGACAGGTCATCCAGAAGCAGCTGAGAAGGATGAAGAAAAACAACCAGAGGAAGGACAAGCTGCAGTTCCTGCTGAAGAGAATGGTGAGAATTCCGCTTCATGTGATTTAGGCTTTGGCTCGTCAGTACGGCTGGGAACCATCCCTAATTTCCAGAATTGATTTGATTCTTGAGATTGTGAATTGATTCAATTTTGATTTGATTTGATCTGATCCCGATTCGATCTGGGAAATTACCATTTTAACAGCCATGTTACTTCCCAGGAAAAAAACAGTCTTCGAGACCTAATGCTGCAAATTGCACCAAGAATACTCTAACTTTAATACATAAATTATCACACACGAAGCTGACCCAAAATCAGTTACAATAATGCACTTTTTATTATTTAACTTATGATTTCATAAAGTGCTCACAGGTGCTTTCTTTAGTGAAAAGGGTGTGTAGTGTCACGTTAACAACCCAGAGTCAGGAAACATTCAATGCATGAAGCATGTAGACATATTCTCATTGCATTTCATCCCTCCAGGATTTTGTCAGCTGTTTTTGTGGTTGTTGTGGCCCAAAAAGCCTGAATTTGTGGGCCTTTTCCACAAAGTTGTGGCACTTTTGGAGTTTTTTTTGGACTGAAAGTTGTGTGAGGAAGTCCAGATTTTAAAGCAGCTGCTTTTTCCATACAGTGATGCTGTTCTATGTAACGCCACAAGAAAAGCACAGGATTGCCAAAAGTTTCCTGTTAAACAATGATTTATGTCAATCTAAATGCTCAGTAAAGTTGTCAAAAAAATGGCCAACATTGTATTCTTAATGAGAACTTAAACTAAAAAAAGAAATAAAAGAATTTGTCATTACAGCAACTAAATTGCATTGAATGCATGTTAGAGTCTGGAGAAAATTCTGGCAGCACCTTCTTGAATCCTGAATTTACAAACTAAGACCCTGAAAAACCTGAGGTCTTCTTCTGTGCTGAAACCCACGTGAAGCAGGGATGCTGCTCCACTGACGACCTCTGACCTTCAGAAGGTCTGAGTCCAGGATGGATCTCGGAGTGGAAACCCAGTCTTCACACATCTGAAGGGGAGGTGAAGAGAATAGATTTCACAGTAAAATTAATAATCGTATTTTAAATCCCCACACCACAGTAGGGTTGAATAATTTTTTAATAATAATTTATTTGTTTATATTTTAACTACAAATAAACTTTCAATGTTTGAGAAGAGTTTCATTTCATTTCCTGGGAACATTTGTTCATTTCAGTTTAGTTCTACTGAGTAAAAATGGCTCGTCCTACTGCAGCCTTTATTAATTCTGCCATTTTCATTTTATTGTGATTCATTATTATCTTCCAGTCTCTCACTTAAGTGCTAGAAGTCCATAATCTCATAAAATATACCTTTATTCTGCATTTATTCACAGCTCTTAACCAAGAGTTAACTCTGTGTCCATAGTTTGTAAAAGAAACCACCATCATTCCGGATAAATTATTAATGTACACAAATGTTAAAACAAACAAATGATATTATACTTAGAATCTCAGCAGCTCCGAGTCTCCCTCTGCTTCACGGGTTTCAGTCTCCGTGCATTTTCCGTTTATCAGTCGTCAACTTTATGTTCCAACACAGCGCTGCACGGAGTAGTAGTAGTAGATTAGTTTATTTGACAGGGACAGTGCAATAAACATAGACAATTAATCAAAGACAATCAATCTGATGTGTTGCACATAGAGTGTATAGCTATTAGCTAATTTGCAACTCTTGTCCCTGGATGGGCTTTAGAAAAAAGAATCAAGATAAAAAATATACACAATAACCACATACATCAATGCAGAAAAATTATAAATACACAATTATAAATATTATAAATATTATAAATACACAAATATAACAGCCTGACTCACATTTAACATAAATATTATAAATACACATATATTATAAAATATTATAAATACACAAATATAACAGCCTGACTCACATTTAACACATATAACATAACTCACATTTGCCTATTTCAGGCCTCCCTCCCTCCGTCACTCACTATAAACAAACACATTTATTCCTTCCCTTCATTCACTCTCACTTTGCAGACAAATAATTCATACATGAGTACATTCTTGTTTATTTTTCAGCCAGTTTTTAACATTTTTAGTGAATGTTTTAAAGTCCGTTATTATTTTAATTTCATTTGGCATTGTGTTCCAGATGTGACTGCCCTTTATAGAGAAAGCTGTTTGTCCAAATGTGGTTCTGCGGTGGAATATTTTACAGTTATTGTTAACAGAACTCCTGGTGGCTCTGCTGCTGTCCTGTCTTTGGACGAAACCAGCAAGTGGCTCGGGTGCTGATTTATGGAAACATTTGAACGTTAATTTCAGAAGACAGAGGTCAATGAAGCTCTCAAAACTCAATAGGTTGTATTTTTTTAAAACATTACAGTGATGCCACCTAATGGGCTTTTTGTCCAAGATTTTTAGGGTTTGATTATATAATGAACCTATATGTCTTATTGTGGAAGGGGCTGCTTGAGCCCAGACTGTCAAACAGTATGATATATGAGAAAAAACCATAGAATGCATATACAGTGCAGCTGCTTCGTAAGGTATGTAATATCTAATTAATTTAAAGCAGTTCAGATTTTTTTTTACTGTTTTTGAAATTTTCTTTATATGAAGATTAAATTTGAGTTGAGGATCTAGTACAATGCCAAGGTATTTGAATTCTGTAGCTAAACTGATGTCATGATCATGTATATTAACTTTAAAATGTTGCAGGTTACATTTTTTGATTGAAAAGCACATTGAGACTGTTTTCTGAAGGTTCAGCAATAGATGGTTCTTGAGGAGCCACTCTTGGACATCAACCATACTTGTAGACAGTACATCTGCAGCCTGTGCTGGAGTCTTGGCAGCTGTGTAAATAACTGCATCATCTGCATAAAGTTGGCATGTTGCAGCTGAGCAGTGTAACGGCAAGTCATTAATAAAAATGCTGAAAAGTAAAGGACCAAGAATGGACCCTTGTGGGATACCCATGTGGTTGTTTAAAAATGAGGATTTATCCTGGTGAACTTTTACACACTGTTCTCTATTCTGGAGATAAGATGCAAACCATTCTAATGTATTTGGGGAGAAGTTAAAAGATACCATTTTGGATAAAAGCAAACTGTGGTTTACAGTATCGAAAGCCTTTTTGAGATCTAGAAAAACAGCTCCTACCACATTACCCCTGTCCAAGGACTGTTTGACGTTTTCAATAAGGCAACAATTTGCTGTTTCTGTTGAGTATCCTGGTCTAAAACCAAATTGATGTGGATGAAGAAGTTGACTGTCTTGTAAGTAGTCTATCAGCTGTGTAGCTACAACTTTTTCAAGAACCTTAGATAGGACTGGTAAGATAGAGATTGGGCGGTAATTGCATATATCGTCTTTACTGCCTGATTTATGAACTGGTATGACGACAGCTTTTTTCCAGCCAGATGGAAATGTACTAGACCTAATGGAGAGATTAATGAGAAGAGTCAGTGGTTTGATTAATATTTTGCTGTGCATTTTGAGAAAGGAGGTGCTCATATTGTAGATATCATTAGTTTTTGAGTTTGACAGTGTTTTAACAATACCAGCAATTAACTTCTCATTTACCTCATCGATGTGAAAAGTATCTGTTGGAAGTATGGAATTTGTGTTGTTGAGCACATTTGGCAGCACAAAAATTTTTGTTAAGTCTTCCACAGAGCCCACAAAGTGTGAATTAAATTCATTTGCCAAAGTAGCCTTGTCACTGACGGTCTTGCCATTGATTCTAAGTTCCTTTACCCCCTTCTGATCGTTTTTTTTATTAGTTAAGTTATTTAAATGCCTCCATAGGGAACTGTTGTTACCCTTTGCATGATCTATCAGTTTATTGTAATAAGATATTTTTGATTTTCGCAGCTCATGTACCACTTTATTTCTTAAACTTTTGTACACAAGGTGATCATTTTGTAGTTTGGAGGTTAGTGATGTTTTCAGTGCATAGTCTCGCCTCTTCATAAGTTTTCTTATTTCATTATTTAACCATGGTAGGCTAATCTTCTGTTGTCTACTTTTAATTTGCTTTGAAAATTTTTCTATAGACTTTGTGATTGTTGCAGTTATAAAATTACAACAATCATCTACTTCACATGTTGCCATGAGCTGCTCCCAATTTTGATTCTCTAAGTAATGTTCAAACTCCTCATTTTTTGATTTGGGGATAATAAAATTTGATTTGTCAATATCGACTCCCCCAAAATACTGTAGTCGCTTTTTAGTAAGTTTCCTGACAGCAAGAACCATGTTATGATCTGAGAGACCAGTTACAAGATTATAGGTTCTGGTTATTCGTTCTGGTTTATTAGTAAATACCATGTCAATAAGTGTTCTGGATTGTTTGGTTATCCTGGTGGGTCCTTTGATGATTTGCTGGTAATTAAATTTAGTCATGAGGCTTTTCAGTTTTTGTTTGTCTTTTTTATCAGACCAGTTGATATTAAAGTCACCATGAATTATTGTTTCTCTGTTCTTCTCAAGTTGTTTAACCAGATCACTTAATTCATTATAAAAGGAAGAGTTGTGTGAAGGTGGGTTGTACACTACTGCAATGTTGAAATTCATTACCGGAGAGAGACATACATTAACAGCTAAACATTCAAGTGAAGTATTCAAATCAACCAGTTGACATTTATATTTCTCTTTGATGTAAATTAAAACACCTCCTCCCCTCCCTACCTGCCTGTCTTTTCTAAAACACTGGTAGCCCACAATATCGATCATATTAGTGTCTATGTTACTGTGTAGCCAGCTTTCTGAGAGACAAAGGTAG
The DNA here is from genome assembly GCA_020510985.1 of Pholidichthys leucotaenia. Classification (NCBI taxonomy): domain Eukaryota; kingdom Metazoa; phylum Chordata; class Actinopteri; order Cichliformes; family Pholidichthyidae; genus Pholidichthys; species Pholidichthys leucotaenia. The sequence goes on along the minus strand of JAJAQF010000068.1, from coordinate 255,474 downwards.
TCCAGATTTGAGTCCAACAGCAACACCGAAATCTCATCTCTTTTGGGGATTATGCTCCGTATGTTTAAATGACCGCCGAGGATCCCCTTTGGTTTAGCCTTGGTGTCCCAAAGAACTCGTGCATGATTAACAGTTTGGAAAAATAAATGTTGTTTTTGCTTTTGTACAGCTCGGTTTTGTGCTAACCCAGTGGTCTGCTGTTTAATAGTGGCAGGTCCAGGGTTAAGGTGAATATCTCCTGCCAGAAGTAGCAGAACTAACAGAACTTTAACTGTACTATATCCTCTGCCATATTGTGATTTTTGCTTAACAGCCATGTTTGCCTTAATTTGGAAGTTTTTGCTCAGGGCTTTTAAAGACCACATAGAGTGTAGGGTGAGATGTCCAAGCCCAAATCCATACAGATAAAACTTTTTAACTTCACCTTTGGTTGAGTTTGTCGGAAAATCCTTCTTGTTGCAGGTCCAGACACACAAAGACAAAACGAAGAGGAAGTATAGAAGTAGAGAATGCTTATTAGTGGTGCCCATCAGCCCACTTTTTAATCCCGTGGCAGCCATCTTCAGTCTTTCTTGGAAAGAAGGAAAAGGAAAATCTGTGGATAGTAAAATAAATTCTGCTTATATCGCCAGAATCTGATCCGATCGTCCTCGAATCCAGCTGGGCCTCAGCTAGCCAACTAGCCCCTTCCGTTGCTGGTCTCGTTGCTCATAGTCGCCGTAACTGGTCTCCCGTCCCGCTCCTCCAACCGAGTCTCGTCACACACCGCCGCTGCCACCGAGCACCGCTGAGGTCACGGTAAATCCTCCGCTAGGCACCGCCACCTACTGTCGTCTGCCTGGGTGAAATCTCTGCTGAGCCCCGTCAACAAATAGCCGCTTGCCTGGTAGTATCTCCGCTGGGCCTCGCAGCTGGGCTTCGATTCAGGCTGGTGTAAGGTGGAATGACTGGCACCAGCATTAAGCTAACTAGCGTTAGCTTAGCAATCGCTTCGGGTAGTCTCGTCGCACACCGCCGCTGCAGTCACGGTAAGTCCTCCGCTGGGCACCGCCGCCTACCGCCGTCTGCCTGGGTGAAATCTCTGCTGAGCCCCGTCAAACAAATAGCCGCCTGCCTGGTAGTATCTCCGCTGGGCCTCGTAGCTGGGCTTTGATTCAGGCTGGTGTTAGGTGGAATGGCTGGCGCCAGCATTAAGCTGACTAGCGTTAGCTTAGCAATCGCTTCAGGTAGGGCACATCAGTGAATCACAAGGAAGCGCTGGAATCGCTGGTCAGTTTACTCACAGTGGCCGGATAAAAGCGATCAAAGGGGTAATCCACCGGAGGTATATCCGATCGCTGTAGGTAGTTATTTAGAGACTGGCGCCAGCATTAAGCTAACTAGTGTTAGCTTAGCAATCGCTTCAGGTAGCATTAAGCTAACTAGTGTTAGCTGAGCAATCGCTTCAGGAAGGCGCAGGAAGTCGCTGGAGAAAGGCGATTAAAGGGCAATCCAACGGAGTAAAAGTCCATTTATCCCCGCTTTATGAAAAATATTCAGAAGCTGTTGAGGACCGTCTTTACGGTGACTTTTGTTGATAAATTAGACATGTACATTAATAACTCCGCTCATGTAAGCACGGAAGTAAAGAAGTGTGCACGCGCCGCAGGTAACTCTTGCCGGATGAGAACCGTTTTAACACCTCAGAAGAAGAACTAGCATATCCGTTAGCTTGTTAGCTGTTAGCTCCATTAGCACGTCGGCTGTTTCTGGTTCTTGGCCGTGGTTCCTGGCTCACTGACCTGGTTTCAATCTTATCAGACTCAGCAGACGTTCACAGACGTAAAAACATTATATTAAAGGATGGATCCGCAGATTTTGTGGATCGATATCGGCTCAGTTAAACATGGATCGATCCATATCGTATTGATCTTGTGAACCCACCCCTACTCAACAGCTTTATCTAAGATAAATTATCGAGTCTGAGTCTGCACAGAGCTCACAAGGAGGTCTTGGACTGTTTAGAAATCAAAGGACCAAAATGTAAGAAGAACAATACTGAATTTAACGACGGTGTTAAAATAAATTTAGACCAGAGAACCAACAGGTGCCAGCAAGAGTAATTTAATCTGACGGCCATCAGAGAGAGACAGTGGCACAGAACTTAAGCAGTACTGAGACGGTGTGCAAAGACAGATTGGTTCTGATACTTATACATCAGAATATACATGTTCACCTTTCATCGGTGTTTGTGTTAGCTTCGGGTTAGCCACTAGCTATGGCTACTAGCTCTCCTTCCCCTCCTCCTCTGGTGTGCTCTCTCTGTCAGATGTTTAGCTGCACCTCTGCCTCTTTTAGTGATAACAGTAAATGTAATAAATGTTGTTGTTTTGAGGCGCTAGAGGTGAGGTAGTTTGATTTGGAATCCCGGCTCCACTGCATTGAAACATCGTCTACGCCAGTTAATAACGACGGACGCCCCTTAGTGACACACCCGCTGAGGAAAAAATTCTGATCATTGGCGACTCTGTAGTCAGAAACGTGAACCTAGAGACTCCAGCGGCCATAGTCCAATGCATTCCTGGGGCCAGAGCAGGCGACATCGAGTCAAATTTGAAAATGCTGGCTAAAAGTAACTGTAAATATTCCACAATTGTTATTCACGCCGGCATTAATGACATCCGTCTCCGGCAGTCAGAAGTCTCAAAACTTAACGTGGAATCGGTGTGTGACTTTGCCAAAACGATGTCTGCCACTGTAGTATTCTCTGGGCCCCTCCCCAATCTGACCAGTGATGACATGTTTAGCCGCTCGTCATCCTTGAACCGCTGGCTGTCTGTGTGGTGTCCTAAAAATGACGTGGGCTACATTGACAATTGGAGCTCTTTTTGGGGAAAACCTGGTCTTATGAGACGAGACAGCATTCATCCCACTTTGGATGGTGCTTCTCATTTATCTAACAACCTGGCATCTTTTTTATCCAAATTTCCAAAACCATGACTACTCAGAGTTGGGACCAGGAAGCAGAGTCGCAGTCTTACACGCCTCTCTGCAGCTCCTCTTCATCCGCCACCCCTCAGCTTAGCCCCTGACTTCCCCATCAGAGAATCGTTGTCTGCTCCCTCCAAAGTAAATAAAAATATAATATATAAGCATCCCAAAGTGATTAAGCAAAATATTGGTAAAACTCAAATTAAACATGAAGCCTCTAAATTGAATGATTTGGCCTCTGTTCCTCCTCATAATTTAAAAATTAAATGTGGTTTATTAAATATTAGGTCTCTAACTCCCAAGTCTCTGTTAGTCCATGATCTGTTAATTGATCATCAGATTGATTTAATTTCCCTTACAGAGACTTGGTTAGGACAAGAGGATTATGTTGGTTTAAATGAATCAACTCCCTCTGGTTATTTAAACTGTCAAAATCCCAGAAGTTCTGGTCGTGGAGGAGGAGTAGCAACAATTTACCATTCCAAATTACTAGTTAATGTAAAGCAGAAAACATGTTATAATTCCTTTGAGGGCCTGGTCCTCAGTATTGGGCACTTTAGCAATTTCAGGTTAAACCCAATTTTATTTGCCATAGTTTATCGTCCTCCATCAACCTACTCCAGGGATGTGATTTTTCCGCTAATTCGCGGAATTCCACTTTTTTTTTTTATCTTCCTGGAAGATTAAAAAAAAAGCGGAAGTACATAAAGTACGTTAGCGGCTTGTGGTCCACGAACGCAGTGAAGGTGTGCCCTTTCAGTCAGAACTGGAAGTGGCGTATGGCCAGGTGGAGAGCCAGTAACTCTCTGTTGAACACGCTGTATTTATGCTCACTGTCATGTAAAGACCTGCTAAAAAAGGTGAGCGGCTGCCAAGAACCGGCAACGCATTGCTCCACGACAGCCGCTATGCCCATGTCCGAGGCGTCGATAGTGAGCGCTATCCGAGCCACCGGGTCTGGGTGCGCCACTAGTGCAGCGTTTGCCAGAGCTGTTTTAACCTCAGAGAACGCCTGCTCCCACTCAGGAGTCCAGTCGACTCTGTCTGCCGGTTTCCGTTTCTTGAGTGCGGTGTACAACGGCTGCATGAGCTGAGCTGAGCTGTGCGGGGGAGGAAACGGTTATAAAAGTTAACCATCCCCCAAAACTCCTGCAGCGCCCTGACATTGATGTTGAGGAGAAAAAAATAGCAAAACAATTTAGTTAGATTACTTTTATGATTCCAAACAGTTTGAAATTGACAGTGCACAGTGGACATTGACTCATAACTTTTGAATATTTCTAAGACTTGGCTGCATCAGTGATTGTGCAAAATGAACTGCTCAAGACTCAATGGAGATTGAAGCTGGTGATCTGAAATGAATGCTGGAATTATAAAAAGTAATGGTGTGTTGGAATTTTATTTCTATTATGGAATAGATAAAATTAACTGATTTTGATTTGATCAAGTGTTAAAGCATGTTATGGATAATGCTTGTTGGAATATTTTAGGAATGCTATCTTCTTGGAACATAAGTCAATATTATACAGTAATAAGTGGCATTCAGCTGTTTGTTTTATGTCATTTAAGCACAGTTCTGGTACTTAAAAATCATAAAAACCCAGGAGCTTTGGGGGGCTTCGCCCCCTGCTAAATTTTCAGATAATTTCCCCAACCCCAAATCACATCCCTGGTTCATGTTGGAATTCTGAGCTTTCTGTATTGTTTTCAGCGGAATTATGAGATTTTTATCGAAGGATCAGGAGTCATCAGTGCTAGAAATAGACAAAAGTGTCAAAAATAAGTGTCGATGGAATTGGCTTGAGAGAAAAGTGACGGTAAAGGTGAAAATTGGCTCAAAGTTCGACGAGGTAACAGAAACACTCGGACAGTTTCTGAAGAAACCAGAAAAGGAGATGAAGTTCAAAGTTCAGAGACTGACACAGCTTGCTGCCAAAAGGAAGAAAGTTTCACATTAGAAGTGACTTGGTGACCAGTGTAAATAGTGTAATAAACTCTTATAGAACTGTTAAATATGTTGGACTAAAGACAGTGAGACAACATTGAAGATAAAGTAAGTTAACTTTTCATTAAATTTAATGATTTATCTAAGTCTAATATTTCTTTTTTTATCATTTTTTTCAGTCTAAATTACTTCTGTTTTACTGAAAACCTCTCAGCTTCAGGGGGGCTGCGCCCCCCGGCCCCCCCATAAGTCAATCGACCAAATTAGATTTCAGCTGAAATCAGAGTTTGCTGTTGCCATCCCTGTGACCTTAAGGCTGCATGCCCACCAGATGCATTTTTTCCACTGTGGGTGACTTATTTTATATTTGTTCTCTACTAGTGCATACCTGTGCATGCCCGTAGAAACCTGTGCATGCCCGTAGAAACCTGTGCATGCCTGTAGAGGGGATGCATTGGAACGGAGTTCTTGCCAGTTACAGGACAGTTGGCATAGCAACACAGCACTAAGTGGCAATCACATGTGACGGCTTTTGTATGCACAAAAATATAAAAATCACACAAAGTATGCCCTGCCATCTGGGGCTGTTTGCCCCTGGTTGTTCCTTCTTCTCCTGCCTGTCACTGTTCTGTGTTATGTTGCTTACCTGTGTCTATATGTCTTGTAGGGAGTCATGTGGTCTGTCTATGTGCTGTCATATAGCCATCATCTGGTGGGCCGTCTTCTTCATTCAGACCACTGGTTGAGGGATGGGTGCATCGTATTTCCAGTTAATGGGCACGATCCTGAAAAAGTGGCTTTTGACCCTGTTCAGGAAGGCTTGTGCATGCCTGTAGAAACCAAGAAACTGGAGCACCCGGAGAAAATCAGCGCTTTGCTTGGCATTTTACACATTTGTAGCATAGACTGGCATTCGTCAAGGTTACACATTTGCCGTCATGTAGGCATGGTGAGTGGTCCTGTGATGCCTGAGTTCATAGGACGCGCTATAATGAAGAGGCAGAAATCATAGGCCGTCCTATGATGTCTTAGAAACGTGCTTTAAAGTCTGTCGTACCCTATGCTGGTGAAGGGTGTCCTCCTGTCTCTGACGGGTGTGATGTACTGCTGGGACCTCTGGTGTTTCATCTTCATGGAATCTCTTCTGACGTGCAGCAGTTGTCTTTCTATTGCTCTCCATCTGGTGGGTCTTCTTCGTTGAGACCACTGATTGAGGGATAGGTGCACTGTAGTTTCAGTTCATGGACAGGATCATGAAAATAGATCTGAGCCAAAAGAGGCTTTCTGGCAGGGACTCACTGTATATGACATCATAAAGACACGAAGGCAGGCTTGATGTATATGACATCATCAAGACATATTTGTCTGTGTCCTATGATGCCTGAGTTCATGGGCTGTCCTGTGATGTCCTATGAAGCGTGACAGACAGACACACAGAGATTTCATGTTTTTTTAGAGTGAGGTGATAGAGTTCAGCGTCTACAACACTGAGCACCCTTGGCGCTGAAACCCTCTCGGCGATGGCAGCTTTTTGTCGTGGCGCTCAGAGTTGAAAAAAATTTCAACTTTTCAGACTACAGCTGAGCTCGTCAATGTCAGACCGTTCTAAGCAGCCAATCAGAATAAGGATGGGCGGGACATAGGACACCGGTCCAGTCTGTACCCAGACTCCTGTTTTCCTTGTTATATTTTGCATCCAGAGCTGCTATCAATACTAGACTTGTCCATTGTTATTTAGAGACTGCTCTGATAAAATTAGAAAGTCAGGCCACAGGAGAAGCGGAAGTGCTGAGCTGTGAGTGATGAGCTGTTGCTGGGATACGGGGCACAGACTTTTTTTCCCAGAGCGCAGCGCAAAAGCGCTGGAAAAAGACATTCAGGGTGGTCAGGTGACAAAAACCACGTTTGGTGAACACGCAGCCTAAAGCGACATCAAAACTCGCCGGTCTGCATCCTGACCTTTAACACCGTCTTCGTTGTGACACATGACGGCTCTCTTGTGACTCCCTGCGTGCGTCACCAGATTGGTAGAGCCCATCGTCAGCACAGACGGGGTGCAGAGTCTCTCTCCCCATGAGCACTGAACTGGGTCATCATCAGTCAGCACGACTGATGTTCCAGACTTCAATCACAAAAGGAAATTAATTAAATAGAAACCTAAAATCCTCTAAAAACACAATTAATCTTTCACTTTATCATGCCATGAAGTTATAAATGTGCGCTAAAACAATCCACATATTGCACACTGCGTGTGTATGGTCTCCATGGTTACAGGTGTTGGCTGATGTTAGTGGAAGAGGATCGGGGCAGCCGCTTGGAAAATCAAAAAAAAATCAAACCAAATTTAAATGTCCTCCCATCACTTTTTAGCTCAAAAGTAGCTAATGCGATGACACGCCGTCTGTCCACCAGGCGTTTGTCCCGATGGCCACAAGCTCCCAAACCATGATCGTCAGGTGGGTCCGCATCCAGCTTGAGCTCAAGGTCAGGAGTTCTGGGCGCTTGTTGTTCCGGATCCCCCTTGGCCTCGGGGGATGATTCTCCCTTTGGGTGTGTGAGATGTCCCGGGTTATGTCACGTCCCCAAGTCTAGGGGGTTAGGGGCGCAACATAAAAATGGGGGAAGCCAGCTTCAATATTTCATACATACGTTTACTGATTAAATGAACAAACAAATTCTGGCCAAGAAAATATGAGTCACCAGCAAAGACTGAGCGTCTTCAAACGGAAGAGCTGATCTGCCAATAAAACAGAAACGCGTTCACACTGAAAGACGGTTCAGAAACACTCCCAGCACCTCGCGGCACAGAATCAGCTGGTGGTAGCCCAGACACAAGAGGGGAGCAGCACCTCCTCCGCTCCTCCACTGTTGGAGAACCTCCAGACTAACTGGTTGAACAGTACACCCGTGGGATTACTGACGTCACACCTGCCGGGTTGAGAAAAGCCTGGAGAGAGAGGGAAGACACCCACACACCTACACAGCAGGGCCGTTAAACGCGTTCCAGAGCGAAACACTGACCACTGAGCTCCTGGAGCACGTCCTCGATGGGTCTGCATCTGACATGGCAAACACTGAATTCAGAAGGAAAGTTGCTGAGTGTAAAGGAAGGCATTGAGGTGCTTTCTGTCTAAGTTGGCAGCGCTGTCCTCCAGCATGTGACCTCCTCCTGGGTTATCGCCCCGGTTACGACGTCTTCATCACACTCCCTCTGCTGCTGCTTCCACAAGGATGTGCTGGGAACAGAACCCGGGCTCTGCTCTTCATCCAGTCCTGTTTTTAGGATTCTGTGGGAACTGGAAAACTGACTTCAATTTAAAAGAATGTAGTGTGCATGCAGAAAACATGTTTGCAGCTTAGGAGAAGGGAGAAAATGGAAAGTTAGAAGGGAATGGGAGCAGTGGAGAAAATTCTTTTTCACTCAGTCTCATAAATTTGCACGCCCCCCCCCCCCCCACAGTTTAGCAAGAAATGGGCAACATTTTCCAGATAGGTACGAGATATTTTCAATTTTCAGTCCGTTTTCTATTATAAAGCAGCTAATTAAAAAAAAATGCCAGACCTCTTGTTGACCCTCAGACAGACTGAGTTTGATATTTGTGGCTTCAAAGCTGAAGTTGCTGTCAACCGCTTCCCTCTGCAGGACAACCAGGAGCGAGCGAGGAGGAGTCGAGAGCAGCAGAGAGAGAGGGAGCTGCAGCTGAAGAGGCAGCAGCGGGAGCGAGCCGCTCAGGGCGCCCAGCCGTTCTTCATGAAGAAGTGTAAGAAGGAGCCTCTCTTTGATTTGTTCCCTCACCCACGGTAGTCTCTTCTTTCTCCTTCTCCTCCCTGTGACGACGACTCCTTTTTCTCCCTTCCTCTTTGCTCTCAGCACACAAAGTAACGGTGGCGTGTTTGTTGTTCCATGACAGCACGTACAAAAGCTGCTCATTAAAGGTTTCCCCTGACTCTTTCCTCATGGACTGAGAGGAACCCAACCTGCCGCAGGTATCCGGGTGTCTATAGGACCCACCAGGGCTCACGCACGTCTCCCATCGCTTCATGCAGCAGTGGAGACCTCACCTGTAGAAGTCTGCAGGTTGCATCAGAAGACACAACTTGGCCTCAGAAATCAGCGATCCGTTGTCCTGGAAGTGTTTGATCTTCATAAATGACTTGATGGTTGGAAAGAGGTGGAAATCAGATGGTGCGAGGTCAGGAGAGAAATGGGGTGAGGAAGGACTTCAGAGCCACCGGACCGTGCTTCCTTCTGGCAACATGCAAGCTGTGAACCGGGGCGTTGTCTTGCAGCAGGTGGACACCTTTGGTCAGCATGCCACATCTCTGTTTTGATGGCCTTCTGCAATTTATGCAACAAATCAAAGTGAAGAAAGTCCTGGTAATTGTGGCATCCTTTGCTGATCCCAAACGACTGTGAGCATGACCTTGTCCACCAAAGGTTGGACATGTCTTCTTTGGCGGTGGCGAGTCATAATGCTTTAGTCTCTGGATGACGGTGATGGATCCATGTTTAGTCCTGGTGGTCTGTCTGGAAAAGAAGTCCTCTGGGTTTTCTTGGCCCGTGGCCAAAAGAATCTGGCAGCAGGTGACTCGTTGCTGCTTCTGGAAAGGTGTGAGCAACCAGAAATCCATCATGCTGACGATGTCCACATGTTCAAATGGTCATGGAGGATTTTTTTCTCCAGACTCCACACTGGTCTTCACATCTTGGGCTAATTGGTGAACAGTTGTGCAGCGATCCTCCACTTACTGGACGGTGTCTTCATCAGTGGTGACTGTGGTCACCGGGGAATGGGTCCCGCTTCCTCCCATGTCTGACCACACTTGACCTGTTGATGCCAGGGCTGGACTTCGTCGTGCGATGGGGTGTCCTCACTGTAAGTCTCTTACATGTCACGAACGTCTCCCATGGTGTGTGGCCTCTCAAGTACAGGAACCTAATGACCGCTCCGTGATCCCACCTTACTCCACCTTAGCTGCTGCAGAAGAGAAAGTCTGAGGAGCTCAGAGCTGAAAATGAGCTCGTGAGCTCCAGAGATGTGGATTATTATACATTTCAGCCTCTGACATTTCAGCCTCTGACAGTAACCAGGAGAGGGTCAGGGGCAATCTTTAATGAGCAGCCCTCGTACACAAGGTTTTAGCTGTCATAATCTATGATGATTTACAGCCGTGGACAAAATTGTTGGTACCCCTCTGTTAATGAAAGAAAAACCCACAATGGTCACAGAAATAACTTGAATCTGACAAAAGTGGTAATAAATAAAAATTCTATGAAAATTAACCAGTGAAAATCAGACAATGCTTTTGAATTGTGGTTCAACAGAATTATTTTAAAAAACAAACTCATGAAACAGGCCTGGACAAAAATGATGGTACCCTTAACTTAATATTTTGTTGCACAACCTTTTGAGGCAATCACTGCAATCAAACAATTTCTGTAACTATCAATGAGACTTCTGCACCTCTCAGCAGGTATTTTGGCCCACTCCTCATCAGCAAACTGCTCCAGTTGTCTCAGGTTTGAAGGGTGCCTTCTCCAGACGGCATGTTTCAGCTCCTTCCACAGATGTTCAATAGGATTTAGATCAGGGCTCATAGAAGGCCACTTTAGAATAGTCCAATGTTTGGCTCTTAGCCATTCTTGGGTGTTTTTAGCTGTGTGTTTTGGGTCATTATCCTGTTGCAAGACCCATGACCTGCCACTGAGACCAAGCTGTCTGACACTGGGCAGCACATTTCTCTCTAGAATACCTTGATAGTCTTGAGATTTCATTGTACCCTGCACAGATTCAAGACACCCTGTGCCAGATGCAGCAAAGCAGCCCCACAACATAACAGAACCTCCTCCATGTTTCACAGTAGGGACAGTGTTCTTTTCTTGGTATGCTTCATTTTTGCGTCTGTGAACATAGAGCTGATGTGCCTTGCCAAAAAGTTCCAGTTTTGTCTTATCTGCCCATAGGACATTCTCCCAGAAGCTTTATGGCTTGTCAACATGCAGTTTGGCAAATTCCAGTCTGGCTTTTTTATGATTTGTTTTCAACAGTGGTGTCCTCCTTGGTCGTCTCCCATGAAGTCCACTTTGGCTCAAACAATGACGGAGGGTGCGATCTGACACTGATGCACCTTGACCTTGGAGTTCACCATGAATGTGTTTAGAGATTGTTCTGGGCTCTTTTGTGACCATTTGTATTATCTATCTACTCCTGCGGTTATGTCCAGGGAGGTTGGCTACAGTCCCGTGGATCTTAAATTTCTGAATAATATGTGCAAAACTATGCTAAACTGTGTTTCGTTACCTTGTATTCATACATGTGTAATGACAATAAAGTTGAATCTAATCTAAAATTGTAGTCACAGGAACATCAAGCTGCTTGGAGAATAACTCCGGATGTGGGGGCGTGGCAGGGAGGAGAGGATCACCTACTGACCTTCAGGATTCCTCGCCTGGGCAAGTTCCAGTTTGTTGGGACGAGGGCGGTGTATCACATCTGTGTGAAGGTTCTGAATCTGCGCTCTCTGAAGGATGTCACGGAGTCGAGGTGGGCGGGTTGTTTGGGGCCAGGGGTCTCCCCAAAAGGCAGCTGGTGGTGCCTGTACAAGCAACCGATTGAGAAACGCACAGCAGATCTCCAGTGGAGGATTGTGCATGGGGCAATAGCCACAAATAAATACAGGGCACACCTTGATCCGACTGTGGGGGGGGGGAATGTTTGTTTTGTTCCCAAGTTGAGACCCTCGACCATTTGTTTGTCCATTGTTTGCGTTTATCTGGACTCTTTCACATTTTGCGCGGTTGGTTTCGGGCTTTGGGTGAACGACTCTCTTTTGGTCTGTTCATTTACGGTCCGAAGTACAAAGTGGCAAGGAAGGCTTCCCACACTTTGATGAACTTCCTATCTGGGACTGCTAAGCTTGCCACCTGGCTGACGAGGAAAAATCGGGCAAGCAATGCTGGCAATGTGGATCCTGTGTCCGCTTTCAAGGTCTTGTTGACAGTCAGACTCCGGGTAGAGTTCTCTTACTATCAAATGGTGGACAATCTGGAGGCGTTCATCAATAGATGGGCTGTAGGGAATGTTTTGTGTTCAGTGGGTCAGGGGGATGAGTTATGTTTGCACTTTTGAGATGTGACACACTTGGAACACTGATATTGGTCTTTGTGCAATTTGGAAATGTACAATAAAGCCTTTTTTAAAAGTCAAAGTCCTTTGCTTCCTCTGGTCCATGTTTAGTGTGGTACACACCATGTCACCAAACAGCACAGTGACTACTTGTCACCCTTTAAATAGGCCGACTGACTGATTACAAGTTTGTAGACACCTGTGATGTTAATTAGAGGACACATCTTGGTTGAACATGTCCCTATGGGCACATTATTTTCAATCTTTTCTAGGGGTACCATCATTTTTGTCCAGGCCTGTTTCATGAGTTTGTTTTTTAAAATAATTCTGTTGAACCACAATTCAAAAGCATTGTCTGATTTTCATTGGTTAATTTTCATAGAATTTTTATTTATTACCACTTTTGTCAGATTCAAGTTATTTCTGTGATCATTGTGGGTTTTTCTTTCATTAACAGAGGGGTACCAGCAATTTTGTCCACGTCTGTAGCTGGTTGTGGAAGTTGTATGGACATCTAAAACCAACAAAATGTCTGAAACTTTCAGTAATCATCTTCTTGTGTTCCACCAGCTGAGATGAAGAAGCTGCAGCTGGCTGAGAAGTACCAGGAACTGAAGAAGAGCGGCAAACTGGAGAACTTCCTGAGCAAGAAGAGGAGGAGGAACGCCACCAAGGACCGCAGGAAGCTGCCAAATCAGCCGCAGAGCAAGAAGGCCACTTGAGATGTCCACTGCAGTCACGGCAGCGATGGTTGGACACCAAACGGTTGATTCAGCAGCCTGTCAGTGACTGGATCAGCCTCTCATGAGCTGCTGACCAACTCTTTCACCGAATTCTGTCTTGCTTGGACATGTGGACATTGGTGGGTGAACTGTTCAGAGTAGATGCAGAAGACCAGCACTGGATATGTACATCTTCTGTGGTGACTGCACCTTCGTCTAACCATAAGGTGACAGTACTGTGACTGCAGCACAGTCCTCTGCATGTGTCATTACAGGCTGGGTGTTGCAGTATTTTAAAGTGAACAGCAGGGGGAGATGTAGGCCGGAAGATGAGGCCCATGACCACTTGGCGCTTGCTGGTAAACTTGGAAGTTTTTTCCTCACAGGAAGGACTTTCCTCCGTTGTCGTGTCCGAGCAGCAGCTCTCATCACATCTGAACAAATCAGTCGTCCTCATAAACGACCGACACACTCTACAAACATTGAACCACGCCGGCCAAAGTGTCATGAGCCGTTTCTTCATCCTCCTTTATTTCACTTCATACCAGTTTACATCTCCAAACCATAAACAATGGGACTTATGGAAAATGACAGTTGGCTTTTATTGCAGACAGCATGGACCCCAGACATGTTTGGTCTGGTTTTCCTCATTTTTATTGGTTAATATTCAGCTAAATTCAAAGTGATCCAACCACATTGCAAATTAGCATTTTGCCCCCTCAGAAATATGCAAACTTTCAGCAGTTTGTCCACAGGCAAAAAGAGGTTTACACATGATGGAGTGAATGTATTAAAATCAGCTCATTTTGCCCAAGTCTGGTGTTCTCTGACAACACTTTAACGCTCACTTTATAGACTGAGTGGAGCTGCATGGCTCGCGTTCACCTCTATTACATTCACATATAATGGCTTTTCCTGGAAAGTAACAATTTTAATGTAAAATTGGATCTTTTTTCATTAATTTGCAGCTTTGGAAATTTGACAGCCTTCTTTTCCCCATAATTTTGCTGTTTTTTTTTCCATAAATATGCACTTTTGTCATATAAATTTGAAATTTTTTCCCATTTCCAAATTTATTGATGCAATTTTGTGACCTTTTTGTAAATATTGTGACTTTGTCATCAAGTTTCTACTTTTTTGTAACTTTGTGAGATTTAAATTTGCTTAGTATTTTTACAGATTTGGTCAATCTAAATCTATAATTTAGATTTAAATATTTGGGATTTAGATTTATTAAAAATCAACATTTGGGGCAGAAAAGCACAAAAAAGGAATCCCACTGTGGTGGATGGATATTTGTTGGATCAGTCAATACAGTTGCAATCAAAATCATTCAGCCTCCATTTCATTTTAGGTTTATTGGCAAATATTAAAAATTTTCAGACAGAAGAACAGTTTACTAGTTAAACAAAGTGAATATTACAAGGATTTTATCCACATTCAACACAATCCTACTTTGAGTGAGGACTGCAGTCTGAGTTCTTCAACCCCTGGATAGAATTCCTCATCAGAGCACACATGTGCAGGTCAGGTGTGGGGTCAGGCACAGCTGCAGCCAATCAAGGGCTGCATCAGGTGTGCTGAGACGCAACACCTCACATTCCTGGGCTGTTGATGGTGGCGTGTGATTGCATGTTAGAAATATGGCTAAGTTGAAGAATTGTCCAGAAAGTTCAGAGGAGAGATCACGGGCTGGCATAAACGAGGAAAAATATTTTTAAAAAGGCAGCAAAGGCACTGATTTAGGGCTGCAGTGATTAGTCCAATAATTCGATAACAAAAATTTGTTGATTCAGAATTTATGCTTCGACGTGTCGTTTAATGTAGCACTTCTGGTCTATGTGACCTTCTGGTGTGACCTTCTTCTTCTAGTCACGTTACCTAACAGCACCGTGTCAAAGCGGCATAGTGACGGGCCGGCAAAGAGGGAGAAAATTTTTAAAAAAAAAATGATGCAAGTGTCAAGTCTGGGATCATTTCCAGCTCAGATTGAAGGAAAACGTTGTGCAGTGCATACATGGGAAAGCCGAGCGGCGAACGAGCATCCTACGACGTCAACGTAACAGTGTCTTGGCAGAAAGCATCCCACGCCATAGATAGATGGATAACTTTATTGACTGTCCCAGTCAGTGACAGAAATTCTTCTTCGACACGGCTACAACAATATCACACATTCAACACTCTCATAAACATGTTCAAACTCACAGGATAAAAACAGTTTAAAAAAGGAAACATGGTTAAAAAGGAAACAGCAAATAAAATCATGTGGCAGAAAATACTGATAACTATTAAAAATTAATAGTGATTAATAGATAAATGTTGATAACTAAAATTGATAGCTAACTGAAGTGTGATAACTAGTGATGGGTCCATGAGGCGTCATGATGCGTTTGGACACATTGCAAAACTGTATTGATACTGTGTTGATACTGTGTCACTGAATACTGACACCTGCTGGACCTTAAAAATCCCTACAGGCAACCTAGTTGACAGACTCAACTGACACTGATTTGATGACCTAGTCTATACAATAATATACTGCTCCAAAAAATAAAGGGAACACTGTCCCTCAAACTGTCCACTTAGGAAGCAACACTGACAATCAGTTTCACCTGCTGTTGTGTGATTTTGTTGTCAGCACATTCAACTATGTAAAGAACAAAGTATTTAATAAGAATATTTCATTCAAATCTAGGATGTTTAGTGTTCCCTTTATTTTTTTGAGCAGTATATAATTTAAGTCATTGTATTTTATATTGTATTATTTCATATCTTCATTTTAATTTCAAATATCGTTGATATTTTTAGATACAGTCAATAAATAATGTGAACATGTATCATAACGTGAAAATCTAAGTGAACGTGTTGTGAATGAAGATGCTTGTGGACTGGGATTTTTTTTTTTAACAAATTTTTATTAAAAACAAAAAAGCTTTTCCAACATTTTGAAACTGAGTCTGTTACGCTTTTTTGACACAACTTCTCCAGCTGTAGAAAACAGCCGCTCACACGGCACAGATGAGGCTGGAGTGCAGAGAAATTGTAAGGAAAGCTGAAAGAGGTTTGGATAGATGGTCTTTTGGTTGTCCCAGTATCTCAGAGGATCCTGGGACCTGGCAATATTGCCCTCTGCCAGGTATCTCTGCACCTCCTGGATGGCATCAGCTGTGGCACTTTTGGTCTGCCTGCCCACTTCGATGTTGAGATGTTGCCAAAGGTTAGCTAAAAAACAACAAACTGGCATTTTAGGACATGATTTCCAAACAACAACAAACAAATAATGCTGAAAAACATGGCTGAAGTGGGTGCAGACAGCTGTTGTGAAGACGGTCCCGTCTAAATTGAGACTATGTGCAATGCAAACTGAGTGCTGAATTTGGAGCTGTCTAGTGGATGCAATCATGTTTGGTGCTGCGTCGGTCACAAGACACTTGACTTTATTGGTTATGGCCCAGTCCTCCATCATGCCCCTTTTGACTTGGGCCAAATTGTCAGCAGTGTGACTTTGTGGAAAGTATTGCACTCCCAACACAGACGTACACAACTGCAGATTCTCATTAATGTAGTGACAGGTCAGAGCCAAGTAAGCCTCCATGTTCACAGATGTCCACATGTCAGCTGTTCTACTCACTGCCACAGCTTGCTGTACTTCCTTTTTCACTCGTTCCCGTTCCTCCTCGTACTTTTTCGCCAGCATTTGTTTGATGGTCTGAAAATTACACCAAGTCAAACCAAAAGCAAATCCATATATTTAAATTAAAGATTACATAAATTGGATATATCAACTACTACTTTAGATAATTTCCACAAACCTTTCTGGTTGGCAAAACATATGAGGGCTGAAGGCCCTGAACCAGTTCCCTGAACCCTTCACTCTCCACAATGCTGAGGGGCTGGCAGTCCTTCACCATGAAACTGAGCAGAGCCTCATCCAGCATCTGCTTCCTGGAAGCTTGGTTAAAAATGAAGTAAAAAATAAATTAATTGGAATTAATTATCAATAAAGCAACTGTGAGTAAGTAGTAGAATGGCTGTATACCTGAGTCTATCCTGGGTGTATCTGGGACTTCATTTTCATGCCTGGTCCTATAATGCCTCAGCATTGAGGAGGCGCTCTTGTTTAAATACGACAGCTCTGTCGAACAAATGCGACATTTAGCCTGCAGAAAATATGAAGAGTAAACTAAGAGTCACTTTCAAATGAATTTGAATTCAGATAGATCAAGTGGAAACTCTGAGAGGAACAGGATGAAACAACAAGGAAATTAAAACAAAGAAAATAGTATTTTAAAAATACTATTTTTAAATACCTTATTTTCCGACATCAGATCAAAATGGTCCCACACGGCGGAAACCTTTCTTTTTCCTTGAGGCTGCTCGTGCTCCATAATTTGTGATAAATTTGCACAAGGACCGTCCGCAACACATAAGAGAGTTTTTGGACAAATGCATCCCGTTGACAGATGCGCTTCCTTATAAACGCTGGCGTGTCAGTGTTTCGACGCGCTAGCGTCATGTGACCGATACAGTACCTGTATCGGTCACGTGACTTTCTTAAAGCGATACGCACCGACACAGGGTTTCGCTCTATGAGCTCGACCCATGCGCCGACGCATCGGTGTTGCCAGACCCATCACTAGCTGCAGCCAATCAAGGGCTGCATCAGGTGTGCTGAGACGCAACACCTAACATTCCTGGGCTGTTGATGGTGGCGTGTGATTGCGTGTTAGAAATATGGCTAAGTTGAAGAATTGTCCAGAAAGTTCAGAGGAGAGATCACGGGCTGGCATAAACAAGGAAAAAGATTTTAAAAAAGGCAGCAAAGGCACTGATTTAGGGCTGCAGTGATTAGTCCAATAATTCGATAACAAAAATTTCTCGATTCAGAATTTATGCTTCGACATGTCGTTTAATGTAGCACTTCTGGTCTATGTGACCTTCTGGTGTGACCTTCTTCTTCTAGCCACGTTACCTAACAGCACCGTGTCAAAGCGGCATAGTGACGGGCCGGCAAAGAGGGAGAAAAATTAAAAAACAAAAAAATAATGCAAGTGTCAAGTCTGGGATCATTTCCAGCTCAGATTGAAGGAAAACGTTGTGCAGTGCATACATGGGAAAGCCGAGCGGCGAACGAGCATCCTACGACGTCAACGTAACAGTGTCTTGGCAGAAAGCATCCCACGCCATAGATAGATGGATAACTTTATTGACTGTCCCAGTCAGTGACAGAAATTCTTCTTCGACACGGCTACAACAATATCACACATTCAACACTCTCATAAACATGTTCAAACTCACAGGATAAAAACAGTTTAAAAAAGGAAACATGGTTAAAAAGGAAACAGCAAATAAAATCATGTGGCAGAAAATACTGATAACTATTAAAAATTAATAGTGATTAATAGATAAAAGCTGATAACTAAAATTGATAGCTAACTGAAGTGTGATAACTATTTGATTTTGTTCAGGATTGTTACTACAGAAGGAATGAATGATTTCTTGTAAATGTTTTTATGGGTCAATGGAACTTTCTATCGTCTGCCTGATGGCAGCAACTGAACAGAGTGATGGAGGGGGTGAGATGGGTCCTCTGGGATCAGGGTGGCTTTCCTGATCACAGAGCACTGATACAGTTCAGACAACGGTGTCTGTGGTGAGCCGACGACGTTGCTAGCCTGATTAACTATACGGGAAAGCTTTGTTTTGTGCTTGATAAGAGGGAGCTGTACCAGGATGAAATGTTAAAAGTGAGAATAGATTCAATGAATGAAGTGTAAACCAGAGTTATAATGTGTCTACTGACATTAAAAGTCCTCAGTTTCCTCAACAGGTGGAGGCGTTGCTGTGCTTTTTTATAAACAGAGTCAACATGGTGGGCAAAAGACAGGCTGCAGTCCATCTCTATTCCCAAGTATTTAAAAACTTGAACTTGCGCAATAGCCTGACCCTGAATACTGAGGGGTGTAAAGAGAGTAGTTGAAAGTTTCTCTTTGTTCCCACAGCACAACTCCTTAGTCTTTGTGGTGTTTAACTCCAGAGAGTTTTGATTAAAAGTCTGAGCTAAATCGCTGACTGCCTGCTGATAGCGGGTCAGTGCAGTACTGTCTGTCAGATGGGCCACCAGGGCCATGTCATCTGCATATTTAAAAAGAGTCATTCCTTCACTGTCACAGGAGATGTTGTTTGTGTATACAGAGAACAGAACCGGAGATAAAACACAACCTTGAGGAAGACCTGTGTTTAAAATCAACTTGCTAGGTGTAAAACCATTTAAAAACACTTGTTGTGGCCTGTCATATAAAAAACTGTGAATCCATAAAGTCAATGTTAGGTGAACCGGCAGGTCTGTCAAGTGATGTAGCAAGGTACCTGTGTGGTCAGTGTTAAAAGCAGAAGAAAAGTCCATAAACAAAATCCATGTGTGTGGGCGTGAAGAATCCAGTGGTTTAGTGACAGTGTCTAGAAGTGTAAGACATGCATCCTCTACACCCCGTTTTGCCTTATAGGCAAACTGGAGGGGATCCAGTTTGTGTGACAAAATGTTAGTCAAAAAGTCACCCACCACTCGCTCCATACATTTACAGAGCACAGAGGTCAGGGCCACTGGTCTGTAGTCTTCTAGGTCCTGAGGGTGAGTCTTTTTGGGGATTGGAATGATGGCAGATTCCTTCCACTGATCATGGACACATCCAGAATCCAAGAGATGCTGAAAGAGTCTGGTGAGGACTCCACCTCGCTGAGTGGAACATTCCTTGAGGATTCTGCCTCTGAGCCTATCAGGGCCAGTGGCTTTGTGTTGGTTGACCCTATGTAGGATGGACGACACAAGTTGCTCCTCAATGATAAGGGGCTCATGTGGGGAGATGGAAGGTGGGGAGGTCCAGGTGGTCGGTGTGCTGCTGGTATTAAAACGGGTGAAGAAAGTGTTACGCTGTTCTGCAAAGGAAGTTGGGTCTGGGCAGTTGACCATGGCAGGTTTTTGGGGCTCTGCCCATCATGATGTTTAAACCCTGCCACGCCTCTCTCACACTTCCTGATGTTCATTTCTGCTCCACCTTATTCTTATAATTTATTTTAGCCAGCTTTGCCATCCTCCCAAAATCTTTCTGCAGTTCCTTCACCCTCAGCTTGTCTCCTTGTAGGAAAGCTTTTTTTCTTTTGGACCAGGCAGGTTTTCATGTCCCTTGTAACACATTTCTTATTGTTTGGGTGCATTATTTTATGGTGGGTAACAGTGTCCTCACAGAATAAGATGTAAGAGGTCAGCACATCTGTCACCATGTTAAAATCACTGCCACAGTCATTGAAGAATAGATCCCAGTCTGTCAATTCAAAGCAAGCTCTCAGTGATTCAGCTGCGTCTTTATTCCAGACTCTGATGGGTTTTTTCATGGTTTTACCTGTTTTCAGTTGCGATCTGTATTTTGGCAGTAGCAGAATGACGTTGTGATCTGAACGTCCAAGAGGTGGGCGTGGTTGTGAGATATGTGCACCAGGGACATTACCATAACACAAGTCCAACATGTTTTCCTTCCTGGTGGGAATTGTGACATATTGCTCCAGATTGGGCAAATATGTGGTGATGTCGCATCTGTTAAAATCCCCCAGTAAAACACAGGCTGCTCTCCAGTCTGATTGACAGCTCTATTGTAACAGTCAGCTATGTGCTCTGCAGCGCTGCTAAAATCTGGACCTGGTACATACAGTAAGTTAAAATAACCGTAATCTGAGCAAATTCTCGAGGTAAATAGTGAGGTCTGAAGGACACAGTCATTAATTCGTAGTGTTTGCAACATTCAGTCTCTCACTGTGAAGTTTGTTGCCCACTTACTGTTGACAGCCATGCAGAGCCCGCCCCCAATTAATTTCCATGTTTGTTCCTTGTCCCTGTCAGCACGAATGATGTGAAAACCTTCCAAATCAAAGTCTATATCTTCAGAAAACCATGTCTCCGTGAAACAGAAGAGACTGGTCTGGCGATAATCCCGATCATACCTGATCAGTGTGGCGAGTTCTTCACTTTTGTTCTTTAGCGAACGCATGTTTGACAGGGTTATGGCAGGTAACGGTAGGCGGCTGCCTCTCCTCCTCACTCTGTTCCTTATTCCTCCTCTCAACCCTCTTTTCCTTCATATTCACTTCCACTTGTGTCCACGGACTAACTCCACAGGTATGTTGTCATCGTGGAGCGATGTCAGTGTGGACTCTGGCACCGAGCGGCTCAATTCCAACAGGTAGTCCCGCGAATAAGCGAGCCTGCCTGGGATGGTGGTGACCGGCTGCGCCGGTTGTAAACAAAGTCCATTTGCGCACCACAGATTCATGAGAAACAGCCAGGTAGAAAACACTGTTTGGATTTCCATTTCAGCAAGAGCATAAAAAAAGACAGAAAACATGCAAAAACAACAATAATTCTCCCACTCATTCAGCAGTGTCAGGAGTCGCTCTGACAGAGTAGCGCCCCCCAGTCACAGAGTTTGCATGCACAGCCAGTGCACCCGAGACAAGGTACATGATGGAGATTTTAAATTAAGATGAAGAGAATCTGGTCAGCTATGCTAATTATGCTTATATGAGCAAAAATATATAGCCACCGTCATTAGCATCCGTTGTGGCTAGCGGATAACTAACGGCTAGCAAACAGAACTTTGTGGTGTAACGTACTGTTTAAAGTTGCAGTGGTGTGAAAAAGTGTTTGCCCCCTCCCCGATTTCTCATTTTTTTGTGCTGTATGTTTGTCACACTTAAATGTTTCAGATCAAACAAATTTAAATATTATACAAAGATAACACAAGTAAACACAAAATGCAGTTTTTAAATGAAGGTGTTTGTTATTAAGGAGAAAAAAAATCCAAACCTGCATGGCCCTGTGTGAAAAAGTGATTGCCCCCCCCCATGTTAAACATAAATTAACTGGTTTATCACATCTTTGGAAAGCTGAGTTCAGTTTCTCTAGCCACACCCAGGCTTGATTACTGCCACGCCTGTTCTCAATCAAAAAATCACTTAAATAGGACCTGCCTGACAAAGTGAAGTAGATCAAAAGATCCTCAAAAGCTAGACATCATGCTGTGAACCAAAGAAATTCAGGAAGAAATGAGAACCAAAGTAATTGAGATCTGTCAGTCTGGAAAAGGTTATAAAGCCATTTCTAAAGCGTTGGGACTGCAGCAAACCACAGTGAGAGCCATTATTCACAAATGGTGAGAACATGGAACAGTGTTGAACCTTCCCAGGAGTGGCTGGCCGACCAAAATTACCCCCAGAGCACAGCGACAACTCATCCAAGAGGTCACAAAAGACCCCACAACAACATCCAAAGAACTGCAGGCCAAACTTGCCTCAGTTAAGGTCAGTGTTCATGACTCCACCATAAGAAAGAGACTGGGGAAAAATGGCCTGCATGGCAGACTTCAAAGACAAAAACCACTGCTGAGCAAAAAGAACATAAAGGCTCATCTCAGTTTTGCCAGAAAACATCTTGATGATCCCCAAGACTTTTGGGAAAATACTCTGTGGACTGTCGAGACAAAAGCTGAACTTTTTGGAAGGTGTGTGTCTCATTACATCTGGCGTAAAAGTAACACAGCATTTCAGAAAAGGAACATCATCGTCGTCGTCGGCCTCCGTCGGTCTATGATGACCATGGAAGAGAATCCTAAACGTCTACTCTGCTGGAACAGCACCGCCTGTGGCTGAACAGGCCGATGCGCACCGGTGTTCTACCTTCCAGCGTTGGGCGTTGGTAGGATTCAAGCCTGGGCAGGAAGACATGGAGGACAAGATGTTACCCATGCAGCATGTCCCCCCTCTCCACGTCACTGAAGGATCCAAAGGAACAGCAGGGCTGCTATAGTTTGGCACCAGCGCCATCGCAGGAGCTGCCAGAACGATGTTGAGCACAACAGAGAACTGCCTTAGGGGCTCCGACTCCGGATTTTTCCTCAGGGTTGACTCCCGAAGCCTTTCCCGTGACCGGGTGTGCCGCAAGGCAGCGGAGGTTTGAAATCAGGGTTTACCTTCCCCTAGATGGGCTACCTTCCCAGGTTGACGAGCCACCATCTACCCGAAGCATCTGGTTTTAAGGCGCCAGAGATCCGCCCTCGCCCCTTCTCCTATTAGTAAAAGCAGTTCCGCCGGGCTTAGAGACTAAACCACACATGCAGGCTAGGAGTTGGACTTAGTTGTCAGAGGCTTTTCGAGACGCACGCCGTAAGGAGCATTTTATGAGCACTGGGAGCTTAACCCCAGTGCCGCTCCTGGCTATGACAATAGCCATGGTGGTAGTGTGATGGTCTGGGGCTGTTTTGCTGCTTCAGGACTGGGAAGACTTGCTGTGGTAAATGGAACCATGAATTCTGCTGTCTATCAAAAAATCCTGAAGGAGAATGTCCGACCATCTGTTCATGACCTCAAGCAGAAGCGCACTTGGGTTCTGCAGCAGGACAATGATCCAAAACACACCAGCAAGTCCACCTCTGAGTGGCTAAGAAACCAAAATGAAAACTTTGGAGTGGCCTAGTCAAAGTCCTGACCTGAATCTGATTGAGATGCTGTGGCATGACCTTAAAAAGGCGGTTCATGCTGGAAAACCCTCCAATATGGCTGAATTACAACAATTGTGCAAAGATGAGTGGGCCAAGATTCTGTTCTGTGAAGTGATGAAACAAAACTGGAACTTTCTCAGGCCTGTGGATCAGCAGTACGTCTGGAGGAGGGAGAATGAAGCATACGCTGCAGAGCACACCGTCCCTACAGTGAAGCAGTGAGGAAGCTGAAGCTTGGGCGTCATTGGACCTTCCAACAGGACAATGATCCCAAGCATATGTTATGTCTATATATAGAGCCAAGAGTGAGGCCAGGTGTCGAACTGAACACGTGTATGAACGAGGCGCTACGCAGCACACATGCAGCCGTCAGGCAGAAGTGGTGGCAAAGAGACCGCCCCTCCTGCCTGCTGCCCTCTTATAGCCACAGGTGGTGGTGAAACCAGAAGGTGGAGCTGGCACACGTACCTCACAAATAAAAGTCTAAACTCCAACACAACACCCCCCCCCCCCCGCTTCACAAAAGCCAAAAATACACAATTTGGACTCACCCCAATTTAGAACCCGAGTCTCACACTAAAAGTAATTAAACAATACAACACAAATGGCCTAACACAGTCACTCCAAAACAACTAAAACTAGGGGAGGTGGGTAGACTGTCACCTCACCCCACACGGCGGCACAGGTTATTTTCCCACTTATACTGCAAACAAGTCCACCTAAAACAAAATTACTGCAAACAAGTCCAACTAAAACAAAATACCGCTGTGTTTCCTAATCTAAACACGACAACAAATGAATCCCCATGAACTTATGCAAACAGCAAATACATAGAACATAAATATGCCAAATAATTCAGTTATAACAGTGACCCCATGACATTCAAAGTACAAACACATGCATAACATTTAAACCTATATACAACAGGTGGAGGAAAAGTCTGTGTCCCTCCCCCCGGACCGCCCTGTCATCAGTCCACCCCTGGAAGCAGCCAGCCTCGTGGGCCACAGCAGGTCACTTCAGCACCGGTGTGCCTCCTCTTCATCACCACCGGCTGCTCTGCTCATCCAGGCCCACGCCCTTCAGTTCCATCCTGGGCACGCCGCAGCATGTTCGGGTGCCCCCACGAACTGTCCGGCAGCTGGACTTGAGCGTCCTCCCGTCTGGCCGCAGCGTGCGACCGTCTTTGGTGCTCCTCCAAACGCCGACTGGCCTGTACCTGTCATGGTCGCCTCTCCTCCCAAATTCCAAATCCAGTCCTTGACCCCCAGAGGGGTCCTGCTTGGCTTGCAAGGTCTCTCCTTAGCACATTGTTCTACCGTGCCTGACAGTCCGGCCCCAACCTCTTTTAACCCCTTGCACTCCAGTCAATTTCCCTAAAAATGCCAAAAAATAACGTGCCCAAAGTAAATCGAAAGCTGTTCTTCAACCCTTTGCAGCATCTTCATGGGGTTGGTCTCATTTAAAAGAAAACTCTTTGAATTTTTTGGCAAAACAGTCATAATTTCTCTAAGTGCTCCGGCCACTGAGTTACAGTCATCTAAACATAGTGAACTTGAAGAAAATAAATTTCGCCTGGGTGTTTTTTTTAGATACAAATGCTTGCAAATAACACACAACTTCAGATCCGGGCTGGAAAATGCAACGGAAATGTAGAACCAAGTGTTATCCAGCTGAGGTCCAAATTTTGTAGCAATACCACAAAAAATGAATATATTACACAGCTTTTTCCTCAGGTAGTTCCCAGGCGTTTTTGAACTGTGCCAAATTGTGCCAAATGGCACAGTTTGGAAAAACGTCTGTAACTTTTGAATGATTCAATATAGAAGCTTCATGTTGGGCTCTAATGAAAGGTGCCACTCAGGGCTGTGTGTGTGTGTGTGGGGGGGTTGCCCCCCCCCCTCGCTACAGAGGACGGACATCGTCCGTTACGCCACAGTCCATCATGCAGCGATGACGCACAGCTGTAATTTACCGATCGGTCAAAAGTCATTTTGATTACAATTTTCAGGGATAAAGAATAATTTAGCTTAGAACACCTTACCTCTTCACAGCAGAAGTGGAGCTGTCGAACTTCTTCTTCATTGTCAGACGAACGCGATGCTGGTCTCGCGACCTGATCAAAACATAATTCCATTATTGCGGTTTTGCGCTTCCATGATTGCGGTTTTGGCGAACGATTTTTCAAAACAAATAACAGTAGTAATTAAAAAAAGACTGGCGAACGCGTGTGTGTCACTCAGCCTTCGTCGTCGGCCTCCGTCAGTCTATGATGATCATGGAAGAGAATCCTAAACGTCTACTCTGCTGGAATAAAAACAAAAAAAAGCACCGCCTGTGGCTGAACATGCCAATGCGCGAATGGCAGTCCCTGTCACACAGGTCACACTTGTGGATGGTCTCCGTGCTGCTGGGTCTGTGGGGTTCTTCCTGCGGGTCCTTTTTTTCATCTGCTGCAGCAGTCAGTCTCTCTTCACCCAGCCTTACACAAAACAGCTCGCAAACTTCTGTGCTTCAGTTGGCTCGCTGCATTCACAGCGTTGGTAGGTGGGTCCTTCTTGCCAGGTTTTCAGTCATTGGTTCTTCAAGGTTTCAGAAACCCGATTCAAGGCTCTTATTACTCGAATGAGAGGTCAATCATATCCGATCTGTTCGCGGCTGTGTCTGTAGTGGGAGAACAGAAATGCAGCGTTTTTTTCCAGTGCGCTCTTAGGACGCAGCGCCCTCGTGCGTCCTAGAGCGCACGAGAGCGCCCTCTGTGCGCTGTAGGACGCAGAGACCTGCCCGTCCGCGGTACACCAGAGTGCAAGAGGTTAACTTCGCTGTTGGTGCCCCCTGTTCACCTGCCCACTAAAGCCAAGATCCGGGAACAGGTGGAACCAGCCTATCAACATTGCCTGTTGTCACAGGTGTCCCACTGTGCCGCCCAGTACCCTCGTCCAGGGCGACTTGAGCTCTGGCACAGGGACCCTCCTGTAATGACCATGAGCGATATTGGTCTTGCTCACTCTCTAGGGTGCCAGGCAGTTCCTCATCCCACACTGCTCCATCTACCACCCTCGGGATCAGGCGGTCCCACATCTTGGCCGATTTGCATCAAGCCATCAGTTCCAATGTTCCCACTGTGGCCAGCAGTCCTCCTCCACAACCACAAAGGAGCGCTGGGTCACCCTCAGTCCTGTAGTGCGGGGAAAAACATCTCACAGTCGTCCAATCCAGCACGGAGCCCACCGCTCCCGTGTCGATCCGTAAAGGCACCTCCATCCCGTGCAACTCCACCATACTTTATGTGTGTCTGCTGGTGCTTGGGGACACAGTGTGGACAACGGTGGGGGCGAGAGAGTCCTCTTTGTGCCATGGACTTCCTCGCTTGGATCTGTGGCATACCCTGGTGACATGAAGCAAGTGGCCACACTTGCCACAGTGCTTCGTTCCTGCTGAACAGTCTCTGGCCTTGAAACGGTGCTTCGTGGACCCACAACTCATACATTTGGGCTTTATTTGGGATTTTATTGATCTTCTATTCCCTGAACAAACTTCATCTTCACTCCATCTTCACATGCAGATATTTCATCTCCAAATCTATTTTCTGATTTTTTTTTTCTATTGAATTCAATTCAATTCAACTTTATTTATATAGCGCCATTTCACAACAACAGTCACCTCATAGCACTATCAACTGTAGGGGGAACCCCCACAGTTGCAGAAAGACCCCAGCAATCAGGCGATCCCCTGTGAGCAAGCACTGGGCGACGGTGGAGAGGAAAAACTCCCTTTTAACAGGAAGAAACCTCCAGCAGAACCAGGCTCAGGGAGGGGCAGTCATCTGCTGCGACTGGCTGGGGGGTGAGGGGATAGAGAAGAAGAAAAGAACAGACATGTAGAGAGCAAACAGCACGATGGGGACTCAATCTATGGGAGAGAACAAACAAATGTTAATGACCAGCAAAAAAAAATATTTCATTGAGAGTGAGGAAAGGAGTGAGGCCCAGTGCATTACTGGAGGTCCCCCGGCTGACTAAACCTATTAGCAGCATAACTAAGGGAGGGTTCAGAAACACATGATCCCTCCCTAATTGTAGGCTATATCAAAAAGGTAGGTTTTAGCCCTATTCTTAAAAACAGAGATCGAGTCTGACTCCCGAATCCAGATTGGCAGCTGATTCCACAGGAGAGGAGCTTGATAACTAAAGGCTCTGCCTCCCATTGTACTTTTGGAGATTCTAGGTATTACAAGTAATCCTGCATTTTGGGAGCGTAGTGCTCTGTTAGGATAATACGGTAGTATCAGATCTTTTAAATAAAAAGGAGCCTGATTGTTTAGAGCTTTGTAAGTAAGAAGAAGGATTTTAAACTTAATTCTAAACTCTATGGGAAGCCAATGAAGGGAGGCCAGAACCGGAGAGATATGATCTCTCTTTCTAGTACCTGTTAAAACTCTTGCTGCATCATTTTGGATCAGCTGAAGACTTTTTAAAGATGTTTTAGGACAGCCTGATAATAAAGAATTACAATAATCTAATCTCGAGCTAACAAAAGCGTGGATCAGCTTCTCAGCATCACTCTGAGACAAGATGCTCCTAATCTTGGCAATATTACGCAAATGATAGAAGGCAGTCTTAGAAACAAATTTAATATGTGAATTGAAGGACAAATCCTGATCAAAAATAACTCCAAGGTTCCTCACAGAGCTATTAAGAGAAAGAGTAACTGCATCCAAACTGAAAGTTTGATTTGGAAAGGAATTTCTAAGGTTTTTTGGACCAACAAGAATGACTTCAGTCTTATCTGAATTTAATAGCAGGAAATTACAAGTCATCCAGGCTTTGATTTCCTTAAGACAGGCTTCTAACTTGGCTAATTGATTACTATCATCTGGCTTCATTGACAGGTATAATTGTGTGTCATCTGCATAACAATGAAAATGTATACAGTGCTTTCTAATAATGTTGCCTAACGGAAGCATATATAAACTAAAAAGAGTAGGGCCTAGCACAGATCCCTGTGGAACTCCATGACTAAGCCTTGAGTTGAAAGAAAACTCATTATTTACATGAACAAACTGGAACCTATCAGATAAATAAGATCTAAACCACTGCAACGAAGTTCCATTAAGTCCAACATAGTGTTCTAATCTATCAAGTAGAATATTATGATCGATAGTATCAAAAGCTGCACTAAGGTCTAAAAGGACAAGTACAGAAACTAGTCCATTATCAGATGCAATGAGGAGGTCATTAGTGACCTTCGCTAAGGCTGTTTCAGTACTATGATGGATTCTAAACCCAGATTGAAACTCTTCAAGTAAACCATTTCCCTGCAGGTGGTCAAATAATTGCGTAGCAACAACTCTTTCTAAGATTTTTGAAATGAAAGGGAGATTAGAGATTGGTCTATAGTTAGCTAAAGCTCCTGGATCTAGCGTTGGCTTTTTGAGTAAGGGTTTAATTACAGCCGTTTTAAAAGCCTGCGGTACATGGCCTAAAGTTAATGAAGAATTGATTATATGAAGAATAAAGCTACCAATAAGTGGGAAGACTTCTTTAAATAACCTGGTAGGAATAGGGTCTAAAAGACAAGTTGAAGGTTTGGATGAGGAAACTATTTTGTCTAACTCACAGAGGTCGATTGGAGTAAACTCATCAAGACAGACATCAAAAGAAGGAGTTGTAGTAGTTACAGTATTTAAGTTAACTGTGGGAAGAATCTGATTGATTTTATCTCTGATGGATGAAATTTTATTATTGAAAAACTTCATAAAGTCCTGACTAGTAAGCTCTAAGGGAATGCTAGGATTGACAGAGTCCTGACTCTTTGTCAAACTGGCTACAGTACTGAAAAGAAACCTGGGATTATTCTTGTTCTCTTCTATTAATGCAGAGTAATAACTTGTTCTAGCTTTTCTAAGAGATTTTTTATAAATTAAAAGATGATTTCTCCAAGCTAAATAGATTTCGGTTATGCTTTACCGAAGAAAGATAACAAAACAAAGAAATCAATTGTGATGCGCTTTGTGAACAGGAGGGTGAAAAATGACATACTGAGGCAGGCCAGAAAACTAAAGGAAACTCAAGTTTACCTAAATGAACACCTGACAAAAAAAAAAACGCTGAATTAGCACGGCAGGCACGGATGCTAAAAAAACAAAATAAGATACAGACAACCTGGACAAGAAATTGTAGAATTTGGATTAAACTAAATGGAACACCTGAGCAAGCAAAAAGTATAATGATCAGAGATGCTACTGACTTAGATAAATACAGATGAACACTGACTATGAAACACAGAGTGAGGAAACTCAAACTCTAAAAATATGCCACTATGCTGAACATAAACCACAAGAGATGGAGAATGATATTGATCCTGATAACCACTTTTTCAATAATATTCATAACCACTGTGAATATTACACTGAAAAGCAATTCAAAAGTCAAGTGCAATTAGATGGTAAACTGTCAATAATACACTTCAATAGCAGAAGTCTTAACAAAAACTTCTCACAGATTCAGGACTATTTAAAACAGCTAAACAGAAAATTCACAGCTATAGCAGTCTCTGAAACCTGGCTTAATGCAGACCAGGCTCCCCTGATGGCAATAGAGGGATATCAGATGTTTAACATTAACAGATCTCAAAAAAAGGGTGGTGGTGTTGCACTGTATATTGATGACCTATATAGATGTAAGCTTGTAAATGAAATGTCCTCAGCACTACCAGGGATTTTGGAATGTGTTACTGTTGAGATTGACCTAGACAAAACAAAAAATCTAATCATAAGCTGCATATACAGAACGCCGGGAACTTGCATTGAGACATTCAGAGATAAATTAGTCGAGCTGTACAATAATATTACTAGTAAGAAAATGGTAGCAATCTGTGGAGATTTCAATATTGATCTACTTAATCCACATCAACAAAATGTAGTTACAGAGTTCATGAACTCTATGTACAGCATGAGTCTATATCCCACAATAACACATCCCAGTAGAATCACAGCTCACTCTGCTACACTTATTGACAACCTGTTTGTCAATGTTCTCGATAAGAAAATAGAAAGTGGATTATTGATAAATGATATAAGCGACCACTTGCCAATCTTTGCACTTATCCATGGCCACACGGGGCCCAACCCAGAAAAAATCTCAAAATCGTTCAGACACAAATCACCAAACGCAATCAGTTCTTTTAAAGAGGACTTGCTGAAGCAAGACTGGACAGAAGTCTATGTATCAGATATAAATGAAGCCTATGACACATTTATAAACATTGTAACCACTCTTTATGAAAAAAACTGCCCATTAGTTAAAAAAAAGCTTAAACACAAATTTACTGACAAACCATGGTTAACCAAAGGACTACAAAAGGCGTGTAAAAAGAAAAATTTATTATATAAAGCTTTCATAAAGAAAAGGACAAAAGAAGCAGAGCAACGGTATAAAACATACAAAAATAAGTTAACATATATAATAAGATGCAGTAAAAGAGACTATTACAGTAAAGAACTGGAAAAAAACAAAGACAATATTAAAAATACATGGACAATAATCAACAGTATCCTTGGAAATAAAAGCAGAAATACCAGCTACCCAACTAATATTCCAAAAAATAATAAATCGACTCCGAATGTGAATATAGCTTCACCTGCAGATGAATTTAATAATTTTTTTGTTAACATTGGACCTAAACTGGCCCGAGAAATACCCA
Source organism: Pholidichthys leucotaenia (assembly GCA_020510985.1). Lineage (NCBI taxonomy): Eukaryota > Metazoa > Chordata > Actinopteri > Cichliformes > Pholidichthyidae > Pholidichthys > Pholidichthys leucotaenia. Next base: position 224,459 of record JAJAQF010000068.1, on the reverse strand, counting down.
CTACGGTGCCTACAGGTGATTCAATATGCAATAACACTGCTGTAAAAGACACCATCTTCATAAAGAACACAGACGAAAGAGAGGTCATTGAAATTGTTAAATCGTTCAAAAGTAAAACATCTACTGACTGCGATGGTATTGATATGCTACTAGTCAAAACTGTTATCGAATGCATAGTGAAACCACTGACGTATATCTGTAACCTGTCTCTCCAATCAGGTATATTTCCCAATGCAATGAAAATAGCTAAAGTAATTCCGATTTACAAGACAGGCGACAGAGGGGAACTCTCCAACTACAGACCAATTTCACTATTACCGCAATTTTCCAAGATACTTGAAAAAATATTCTATGAGAGAATTGACAACTTCATACTGAAGAATGATTTATTGTGTGAGCAGCAATATGGGTTCAGACACAAAAGGACAACAGCATATGCCTTAATGGAATTTACAGAAAAAATATCAACAGCCATTGAAAATAAAGAGTATTCAGTTGGAGTATTCCTGGATCTTAAAAAAGCATTTGATACAGTAGATCACAATCTATTATTAAAGAAACTACAAAATTGTGGTATTAGAGGGGTAGCACTGTCCTGGTTAAGAAGTTACTTAAAGAATAGATATCAGTTTGCATGTGTTAACAACAAAAACTCAGAGTTACTGAAGGTCACCTGTGGAGTCCCACAGGGTTCAGTTTTGGGACCATTATTATTCAATATGTATATAAATGATATATGTAAAGTTTCAGAAAAAATGGACTTAATATTGTTTGCTGATGACACTAATCTGCTATGCAGTGGAAACAATTTGGAACAACTTCTGGATACACTCGGAAAGGAATTAGGAAAGCTTAAACTGTGGTTTGATTCAAACAAATTAACGCTCAATTTAAGCAAGACAAAATTTATAGTCTTTAACAACCATCACAACTACCCAGTACCCAAACTCAGTGTAAATGGTGTAGAGATTGAAAGGGTATCCGAAACTAAATTCCTTGGAGTAATAATTGATAACAAACTGTGTTGGAAGCCACATATTAATTATATAAAAGGTAAAGTATCCAAATCAATTGCAATATTACACAGAGTGAAAAATTTGCTGAATCAACCCACACTATACACCTTGTATCATTCATTAATACTCCCATACATGACATATTGTAATGAAGTATGGGGAAATACATATAAAACAAACATATATCCACTCTTTATGCTTCAAAAGAGAGCTATTAGAATAATCAACAAAGCAGCTTACAGGGAACCAACAAACCCACTTTTTCTTAAACAAAAAACTCTCAAGTTGAAAGATCTGATCGACTTTAAAACCGCAATAATAATGTTCAAAGTGAAGAATCTATCACTGCCCGCAAATATCCAAAAGTTGTTCCAAACAAGGGAGAAACGATATCACTTCAGAGGAACATGTATATTTCAAAAGCCTACAGTGAGAACAACCACCAAGCAACACTGTATTTCAGTGCAAGGTGTCAGATTATGGAACGATTTTGGACCTGAATTAAAATCATGTACAAAGCTTGGACAATTTAAACAAAAACTAAAGGAAGAAATACTCCAAACATATTTACAAGACGACATGTAAACTCACATAAGGATTGACATTTCCAGCCTGTGTTGTGTTGTAGCTTAGTTTTTCTTTTTTTCTTTTTTCTCTGTGACACTATGTCTTAGATTTGTTTTTGAATAGTAACCGCTTAACTTAGACTAGCTCAGTTTTCTTTTTTCTCTCAGTCACATTTTGTCTTAGCCTTGTTTTAAATTGTAATCGCTCTTGCCTTGTTTTCTCCTTTTTCTCCTTTGAATTCTTGGATGGAATATGGGTGGGCAATATAAGCTGCGGCTTCAGCCATCACCCATTTCGGATAACTCACGTGGAATTGTATAGTAGAAGGAGTCTTTGTCTAATTTGACCTTGTTGTTATATTATACAGTTTCTTTTAACCTGTAATGTACTATCCGAAATAAATAAATTCATTCATTCATTCAATTCATTCATTTCATCTAAATTAGTAGAGCGCCATTTTCTTTCTAATTGACGAGTCTTCTGTTTTAAGCTACGAGTTTCTGTGTTGAACCAAGGAGTTAGAAATCTCTGATTAGACTTTTTCTTTTTTAAGGGGGCCACCAAGTCTAGAGCCTAGTGCAGAGAAGCTGAAACACTATCCACCATGTTATCAATTACAGAAGGAGCAAGCTGTCTATAAGTTATTTCCGTTGTGTTGACACATGGCATAGAGGAAACAATCTGCATAAATTTGGAAACAGCATCATCTGAGAGGCATCTACTGTAATAATATTTTTCTTTAGGAGCCAAATAGTCAGAAATAGTAAAATCAAAGGTTAACAGACAATGGTCTGACAGTACAGGGTTATGAGGAGACACTACAAGATTTTCTATTTCTATGCCATATGTCAGAACAAGGTCCAATGTATGGTGGAGGTAATGAGTAGAATTTCCTACTTTCTGAGAAAACCCAATCCAGTCTAATATTGAATTAAATGCCACATTAAGGCAGTCACTATCTACATCCACATGTATATTAAAGTCCCCGACTATAATTATTCTATCAGATTTCAGCACTAAATCAGCTAAGAAATCAGCAAATTCGGATAAAAATTCTGAGTAGGTTGATGGGGGACGATAAACTATGGCAAATAAAATTGGGTTTAACCTGAAATTGCTAAAGTGCCCAATACTGAGGACCAGGCCCTCAAAGGAATTATAACATGTTTTTTGCTTTACATTAACTAGTAATTTGGAATGGTAAATTGATGCTACTCCTCCTCCACGACCAGAACTTCTGGGATTTTGACAGTTTAAATAACCAGAGGGAGTTGATTCATTTAAACCAACATAATCCTCCTGCCCTAACCAAGTCTCTGTAAGGGAAATTAAATCAATCTGATGATCAATTAACAGATCATGGACTAACAGAGACTTGGGAGTTAGAGACCTAATATTTAATAAACCACATTTAATTTTTAAATTATGAGGAGGAACAGAGGCCAAATCATTCAATTTAGGGGCTTTATGTTTAATTTGAGTTTTACCAATATTTTGCTTTATCACTTTGGGATGCTTATACATTATATTTTTATTCACTTTGGAGGGAGCAGACAACGATTCTCTGATGGGGAAGTCAGGGGCTAAGCTGAGGGGTGGCGGATGAAGAGGAGCTGCAGAGAGGCGTGTAAGACTGCGACTCTGCTTCCTGGTCCCAACTCTGAGTAGTCAAAGTTTTGGAAATTTGGATAAAAAAGATGCCAGATTGTTAGATAAATGAGAAGCACCATCCAAAGTGGGATGAATGCTGTCTCGTCTCATAAGACCAGGTTTTCCCCAAAAAGAGCTCCAATTGTCAATGTAGCCCACGTCATTTTTAGGACACCACACAGACAGCCAGCGGTTCAAGGATGACGAGCGACTAAACATGTCATCACTGGTCAGATTGGGGAGGGGCCCAGAGAATACTACAGTGGCAGACATCGTTTTTGCAAACTCACACACCGATTCTATATTAAGTTTCGTGACTTCCGACTGCCGGAGACGGATGTCATTAATACCGGCGTGAATAACAGTTGTGGAATATTTACAGTTACTTTTAGCCAGCATTTTCAAATTTGACTCGATGTCGCCTGCTCTGGCCCCAGGAATGCATTGGACTATGGCCGCTGGAGTCTCTAGGTTCACGTTTCTGACTACAGAGTCGCCAATGATCAGAGTTTTTTCCTCAGTGGGTGTGTCGCTGAGCGGGGAAAAACGATTAGAGACGTGAACAGGTTGGTGGTGAACCGGGGCTTTGCGACTAGGCTTCCTTCTCACTGTCACCCACCCAGTCTCCTCGCTGCTGAGGAGAGCCGAGGGACCGCTGACAGGGGGGCCTAAGCTAGCTAGCTCCGCTGCAGCTAAGGGGCGTCCGTCGAGATTAACTGGCGCAGACGGTGTTTCAATGCAGCGGAGCCGGGATTCCAAATCAGACAACCTCGCCTCGAGCGCCTCAAAAAGACAACATTTATTACATTTACTGTTATCACTAAAAGAGGCAGAGGTGTAGCTAAACATCTGACAGAGAGAGCACACCAGAGGAGGAGAGGAAAGAGAGCTAGTAGCCATAGCTAGTGGCTGGAGAGCTGGAGAGCAAACCACACAGGCAGACAGCAAAACAGGAAGTGACGATACGTTACCACAAGGAAGTGACGATCAGAAGCTATGGAAAACAAAGTGTTGTTGAGATAGATTTAGTCCAGATCCTTTGCTGGGAACTGCAGTGAAATTCTTACATTCAGTGATCTGAAAGGTCAACTCTTCATTTCTGTTTAGCAGTAATGTGTCTCCCATTAAGATCAATAAAATCACTTTCTTCCATTGTGACAGATGTTGGAGGAGGATCCGCTCCACTGACCTGTTCAGTCTCTGATGGAACAGAAATAAGTTCTGTTGCACAGCCTCCATCTTCAGACACCACAGTCAGATATTGATGCTTGGTATATATTGTCCACCCTCCATGTCCACTTCTGTCACAGCTGATGCTGTCTCCTTTTCAGCCTTTTAACCGCATTATGGCCTTTGGCCTCATGAAGGATAATTTGCCAAAAAGGGAAAAAACAAAACTATATTTAGATTACAAGACAAGGACACCACTTGGACTGTGACAGTGATAAAATTATATAAAAGTTAAAAACCCACATTCATTGTGAGGGAAATTGGTTGAATAGAAAAACCCTTAAAAAGGTTTGTTTAAATAAACACATCAGCAAGGCCTGTGTAGTGATGCCTTATTGGAATTGCAATACGGGGAAAAAAATTAAAATCCATAGTGTATAATCTAATTATCTAGGCACAGTTGTGAAAAAAATTAGGACACCCTCTATAAGCCTTTTTTTTAAACATATTTGGACATATGGATATTTAATATCAATGTTAAAAATACTGGGAGATTCACGTAATACAACTAAACAATTAATTGTATTGTGGCGGTTCGTTTTAACCCCACAACAGACTAAGGACACTCAGCCCTCTTTTCTCTGTTTTTCTGCTGCATTACTGAGAAGCAATGTGCCATTCATGTATTTGTGATGCAAACATGCATGTGTTGTGATGTAATGCGCCATTCTGTATAGTGTGCATATGGCTTGTCCTTACTGTGCTTTTTCTGAGCATCTTAGATGTGCTTTGGTGTATTAATGTCTACAGGTAGACGAGTTTCTTCTGTCTCACCTATGTGATGTTAATCGATGCCTTTCATCCTTTGTACTCATGCGTCCTGTCCTTACTGTGACCTAGAGACTCAGATCAATATGTAGATGTGCTTGTTAGCCTCTTTGTCTTGCACTTAGAGCGAGGTCTAGCTAATCTGCCCATTGTGATGTATGGCTTACAAATGCAAATACCTCCTGCCTGTTCTGTTGTCCCTTTGATCATTCTAGACTGTGGGGTATGTCTTTTTGATGTATTGTTATGATCAAGTATTTAAGGTGCAACTCTGTAACGCAATCTCTCTCTCTTACTCTCTCACTCTGATCCTGCAACAGGTGGACACACTGTGTCCGCCTCTCTTTCTCTGAGAGCCTAGGGATCTCTCTCCGGGCTGCTCCACTATGCACCGGAGAGAGGATCCCGTGAAGGCGACATGATTAATAAAACCTGCTCAAAACCACAGCACTGCTGCTTATTTTTCATGCCGCTTCACTGGTGACCCCTCGAACACGCACACGTTTTGTGCGAAAGCAACCTTCCGAGCTGGACAGCCACACAGCTGCGTTGGTGGCCCCTTGAAGACGCACACGCTTTGTGCAACGCAGCCTTCTGTTTTGGATGGCCACGCTGGCGAAGCGACGCTGAAAAAAACGAGCGGCCAGCGAACGCAACACCCGGGCATGAATGCTCCGTCGCAGCGGCCTACTGGTTCCCCCTCCCTGCGGCTTCAGGGAGACTTCGACGCGGAGCCAACACAGGCGAGCCGTTCTCCGGACATCACCCACGACCGGGTAAACTGCAGAAAACGTCATGGCGCGACCCTCGCCTGAGATCTGCACAACCACGCTGGACCGGCCGCTCTCACAGAGAGCGCACGCACCTCGTCCTCTCCCCAGACGGCAACCTCCAGGGCCGACGGGGAGCGCAGCGCGTGGAACTGAACGCACCATGGCCGCACGAGCGACAACGATCGTCTCCTCCCTCTCACCGCTCCAAAGCAGCTGCACGAGCCCGGGGCACAAAGATCGTCTATTGCCTCGCACCGCTCCAACGCGCCTCCACGAGCCCGAGGGACGGAGATCGTCTACTTCCTCACACCGCTCCAACGCAGCTGCATGAGCCTGAGGAACAAAAGATCGTCTATTCCCTCCCGCCGCTCCAACGCCTCTGCACGGGCCTGAGGGACTAAAGATCGTCTATTTCCTCTCAACGCTCCAACGCACCATGGCCAAATCTACAGCAACAGCTCAACCTGGATTTTATTGCCGCCGTCTGCGCTGATCTCCGCCAAGTTTCTGCACCCTGACTCACCACTCCAGCGGCCCACCCACGCACTGAACCCCCGCGCACGCATCGGGGAGTTACAAGGACGGCGCATCACGCATGGGACAAGTAATGGCTCCACAGACTGCCTTCCTCCTTCGCCGCTGCCTTTCAGGGCTGCTCGCTCACCTGAGGCATGCATGCAGCATACTGGAAGGATTTGTTAACAGTCTCAGCCACGCCACAGACCACCATCGTCCTCCGCCGCTGCCCACAGAACCTTCAGGGTTGCTCGTTCACCTGAAGCAAGCACGCAGCTCGCCACTGGATTTTTTAATGGTCTTAGCCACGGCACAACGGGATTTCAGCCGTCAGCTGTTCCCGGGAGCTTTGGGGTTGCTTCAGCACCCAAAGCCAACAGTCCCTATGTTTTGTTTACTTTTTTTCTTACAGCCGCCCCTGCTTTTCTTCATGGCCACGAGAGGATTCAGAGACTAGTTTTTCTTCTTGTGATCTCCGCACGTGCAACGGGACAACCCCTCGACGTCACGGAGCAGCAAGCAATTTTTGCGCGGCTCAGGACGATTTCACAGCTCCTGCCGGCACTTACCACCCCTCCCCTCCCTCCCCCTCCGCCTGCAGCGAGCTTCTCCCACAGCTCGCTCACACAGATGGATTATCGAGGTCGCGGCCCCCTGCCGCGTCCTCTGGGGGGGAGCGTGTGGCGGTTCGTTTTAACCCCACAACAGACTAAGGACACTCAGCCCTCTTTTCTCTGTTTTTCTGCTGCATTACTGAGAAGCAATGTGCCATTCATGTATTTGTGATGCAAACATGCATGTGTTGTGATGTAATGCGCCATTCTGTATAGTGTGCATATGGCTTGTCCTTACTGTGCTTTTTCTGAGCATCTTAGATGTGCTTTGGTGTATTAATGTCTACAGGTAGACGAGTTTCTTCTGTCTCACCTATGTGATGTTAATCGATGCCTTTCATCCTTTGTACTCATGCGTCCTGTCCTTACTGTGACCTAGAGACTCAGATCAATATGTAGATGTGCTTGTTAGCCTCTTTGTCTTGCACTTAGAGCGAGGTCTAGCTAATCTGCCCATTGTGATGTATGGCTTACAAATGCAAATACCTCCTGCCTGTTCTGTTGTCCCTTTGATCATTCTAGACTGTGGGGTATGTCTTTTTGATGTATTGTTATGATCAAGTATTTAAGGTGCAACTCTGTAACGCAATCTCTCTCTCTTACTCTCTCACTCTGATCCTGCAACAGGTGGACACACTGTGTCCGCCTCTCTTTCTCTGAGAGCCTAGGGATCCCTCTCCGGGCTGCTCCACTATGCACCGGAGAGAGGATCCCGTGAAGGCGACATGATTAATAAAACCTGCTCAAAACCACAGCACTGCTGCTTATTTTTCATGCCGCTTCAGTATTAGACTTTTTTTTTTTGACAAATTCTAAACAAATAGTGAGGAATAAATTAGGACACCCCCCATAAATGCATCAGGATGCTTCTCCAGTAAAGTGGCAGTAATGGAGCTGATGACATCACAGGCCACTGCTGCATCAGCTGACAGAGGGACGTAAACAGTAACAACAATGGCACACGTGAACTCTCATGGCATATAGTAAGGTCACATACAGCCAGCAGTTCAATGTCCGGGCTGGAGAGCCGTTCCTTCACATAAATGTGTCCAGGATTATACCACCTTTCATTCACAAAGAAGTGCCTCTCCTCCTCCCCTCCTCTCATTACAACTTTTTTTTTTTTTATTTTGTATACTTTATTGATCCCCAGAGGCGAAATTGAGGGCATCCACCTGGATGGATGAAGCAGCCACGGTATGGCGCTATCCCTTAACCATTCACACACACATTCACACCTAGGGCCACTTTAGAGTCTCCAATTAACCTAACCTGCATGTTTTTGGCCTGTGGGAGGAAACCGGAGAAATCCCGGAGTAAACCCACGCAGATACGGGGAGAACATGCAAACTCCACACAGACTCACTGTTGGTCAGGGGCTGGGCTCGAACCAGGGATCCCATGGCCAAGGGTGAGTTGCTGTGCTGGTGCAGTGCTAACCACTGCGCCACCCACCGCACCGTACACTTACAGTATAATGTCCCTGTCCTATCGGATAGTCTTAAAGCCAGGTATCGTTACTTTGTCCAGGATCTGTGAGTGGAACCCCGTTTCTCTAAAACACATGATACTACACTCACGGCATTCCCTTTGCGTCCTGATCAGTGCTGTGAGCTCATCCGCCTTGTTTCCCAGCGATCTCACATTACCCGTGCTGAACATCGATACAACCGGCTTATGCTTCCTCCTCCTCACCTTGGCTCCAGCCTTTCGCCCGTGGCGTCTCCTCTTCAGTTCATCTGGGATCAGGGATTTTGCACCGAGCAGCAGTGCTGGCCTTGGCAAAATCAGCTGGCTGTGTGAGTAAACAATGTGTTCGCTCCCAGGGCAGAAGCCAGATATTCTCTTATCTGGATATCTGTTCATGACAGTGGGAGTCATTTTTTAAATTTGGTGTTTGAATATTTGCTCCTTTAACCAAACTGTTCAAATTTAACTATGCTAATTCTGATTTACTACATTTCCAAAAAAGGTAGCAAAATTGCACGACTAAATTTAGAAATACATAAAGAAAAAAATTAATGTGACAAAATTTGCAGATTTATGAACAAAAAAATTGTATTTACAAAGAAATGTGCAATAAATATCTTTGGGAAAATGATTTCAAATTACATGGAAAAATGTTCCAGAATGGGGGCCTGGCCGGGTCATACCAAAGACCATATGAAGAGCTACCAGAATGTCCGACCCCCACTGTAGCTTTCACTACTCACAGTAGCTGCGTGGTCTAGGGTCTCTGAAACAACGACAGACACCACCCATCCGCTACAAGTTGTGGCATGGGATCAACTTAACTTTACATGGAAAATTTGCATATTTACTATAAAAAGGCCTCCCCTCCCCTCTGTCCCAGAACTTTTTCAAAACCGTTGCAGGAGCAGGGCAAGGACCGTTTTCATCATACGATGGTCATACGGTCACACGGTCCATCATATGATGGACCGTTCTCACCCTCTGCATAAACACTTTGAACTCCTTCCATCTGGCAAACGATTCCGGAGCATCAGAGGCAGAACCACCAGACTGATTAGCAGCTTCCTTCCACAAGCTGTTAGGATGCTGAACAGCTGATCCAGAATCTGTCATACATACTACTGCACCTGTGGACATTATGTATATTATTTGTATATTACAGTTCTGGTTAGTTTTCAAGTATGTCTCAGGGATGTGTGAATGGATGTGGTGGGGCGGGGGTGAGGGTGTGTGTGAGTGTGTCTTAAATTATGTTCTTTTACGTGTATGGATGCCGAGAGAAACACGGTTTCATCTTGCCTGCACTACAGTTGTATGTACAGCAATATGAGATGAGATGAGATGAGATTCAACTTTATTGTCATTACACATGTATGAATACAAGGTAACGAAACGTGACTTGGCATTTGGGCACGCTCTGCAGAGCGCATTCAAGGCCGGGGCAGCCGCTAGGCGCCAGTCATATATATATGACAATAAAGATTGATTTGATTTGAAAAATAGCAAAATTACAAGAAAAAATACTCAAATTTACACAAAAAGCTGCAAATTTATGAAAAATTACAGATTTACATGAAAAAAAGTCTTTGAAACAAAAGCCATTTTATCTGAATGTAATGATAAAGGTTGTAAAATAGCCTACTGCCTTGCAATGCACTCGATTTGTCACATTATTCTAAGTACCTATTTATTTTTTAATTGAAAATAAATTTGACCTAAAGGACATCCAAGCTGGGACTGAAACGCACAGCTTCTCACACTAGAGTCCAGCACTCTACTGATGTCACCAAGAGGCTTGATCATTTTAAAAATTCAAGAAACTCACTTCATCAGTCGGCAGTTCTTTGCGGGTCAGCTTCCTGTATCTTTGGCTGATGTCGCTGTTTTTTCTTCTTGATGGTGCTTTCTTTCCACTCCTTTTATGCCTCTAAGAGTGCTTGTAACTCATCCTCAGAGAAATAATTCTCTTTTCCTCCACTGCTCATGGTCTCTGTCTTCAACACATGCTGTCTTAGTAGGTTTGCCATGAACGTGCACGTCTCGAGGTCAGTCAACTCTGAGTTGATCAAACAGTCATAACTGGAGTTCTGGAACCACAAACTCAGACTAAGTTCTGTCAGGTTCACTTAAGAAGAAGCCATCTCTATTGTCATTCAGTCCATCATGTACAGTAGAATGAAATTACTTTTCTCTGTACAGAAACGTAATTGCCACAAACAACTTTTCCTTACCCCATTCTACTACGCTGAACACCAAACTAGAAGGTGGGAAGTATTGTTTTTATATGGTCTTTGGTATGAGCCAGCCGGGACTTGAACCTTCAGCCTCCTGGTTGTGGGGCAGATGCTCTATCAACTAGACCACCACTCTGGTGTCCACTCCTTAACCCTCAGTTAAGATAAGATAAGATAAGCCTTTATTAGTCCCACAATGGGGAAATTCCAGGATTGCAACAGCACAGGGATAGCAACACTCAGAGCAACAATCAGAAGGCAAGAAAAAACAAGAACATCTACTAAACATATGTACATATTACTATAAATATATATATCTATAGACACACAGTGCGGAGCATTATGGCTGGTGAATGTGCAGCAGAAAGTCTAAGCTCTCTCTCTGCGGATGCAGCGGGCCAGCTGGAAGTCTTTGGGCATGATGGTGACCCTCTTAGCAAAGAACAGACCACCAGGTAGGCCTCGCTGGCCTCCTGCAGAGCCATGACGGCAAAGCTCAGGAAGCGCAGGTCGGTCTTGAAGTCCTGAGCGATCTCCCTCACCAGGCGCTGGATGGGCAGCTTACGGATGAGCAGCTCCGTGGATTTCTGGTAGCGACGGATCTCTCTCAGAGCCACGGGCCTGTGACGGTGAGGCTTCTTCACTCCGCCGGTGGCCGGAGCGCTTTTCCGAGCATCCTTGGTGGCTAGCTGCTTCCTGGGGGGCTTTTTCCTCCAGTAGGTTTTACGGGCGGTCTGCTTGGTTCTTGCCATCGCTCTTTATTATTCTGTCTTATATTTCTTGCACGCCGCCTAAACTCCAGCCCAGCACCCGCGTCGTTTTCGTTACAGCTCCCGGTATGTCGAGTTTCCCATTAGCACCGGGCGGCGGCTGAGTGCTAGCTAGCACTAGCTCCTCCCTGCTGTAACGTCTCCCGCTGTAAACAGTGGCTCCGTCCGCCGACTCGGGAGACCCCTGGGGCGATCTGTGAGTCCGTGATATATATATAGAGTGAAAGGTGTAGAAAGAAGAAGGAAGATAAAAAAAGGCTGTTGCAACGGGCAGCCTACTCGTGTGGCGCCGCCGGTCCGGCGGAACTGGAACCGGAAGTTCGGGGTTTATTTGAGGCTACGTGAACCCTGTTTTCTGGGATACCCCCTGGAAGATACTAGAGTGGCCATCACAGTCACCTGACATGAACCAAAATGAAAATCTGTGGTGGGATTTGAAAAAGGCGGCTGGAGCACACAAACCCAACAATATTGGTGAATTCAAGGCCTTTGCCCATGAGGGATGAACGAAGATTCCTCAGGAATGCTGCCAGAAGCTGCATCACCTTTGCAGTAGGTCATAACAGCAGAAGGCTTGTCATGAAGGGGCTGAATAGTTTTGAGAAGTGGCATTTTGGGTTGAATGTGGAGAAACCACTTGCAATATTAGTGGTGTTGAGCTATTTAAATGGTTCTTGTTTGATTTGTTTATTGCAAACAGCTGCTAGTTTTGTAGAGGGGGTTAATCATCTCAGACTGGATGCAGAGGGTAAACGGAGAAGGACAATAGGCATGGAGATTATGGTGAGGTAGCAGGAAGAAGGAGTTGGGGGGGAGAAGGGATGAATGTATTGTGATGTGAGATGTCATGGAGATGTGAAATAAAAAAGGAGAGATATATAGAGAGATACAGAGATGTGGATATAAAAGGGAGAACCCCAGGTGTATGGAGACGTGCTTTTCTGTGTATCACTGATGTGAGAGTGAATAAAGTTGTCTGCTGCATAAATCTGTTTTCGTTATTTACACACTCTCCACACTGGTGACCCCTTGACGAATTATGGAACATGAGGCAAGAACCCCGGAGTCGGCCCGGACGGGAAGCCCCAGCGACATGGCAAGCATCCCAGAGACGGCCCGGATAGGAACCCCCAACAACGCATGTGCTGTTTCGGTTAAACTACTGGACTTTTGGCTGCACGACCCGCGGTCTTGGTTCCATCACACCGAGGCTCAGTTCGCCCTCCGGGGAATAACGGCAGACGACACCAGATATTACTATGTGGTCACAGCGCTGGACGCTCGCACGTCTCAGCAGGTAGTGAGCCTGCTCCAACAGCCTCCAGCCCACGACAAATACGGGGCTCTCAAGGCCGCGCTGACTCGGCACTACATGCTCTCGGACTGTGAGAGAGCAGAGAGGCTCCTGAGGCGCTCCGAGTTAGGAGATGGCTTGGCGGTCGAACTGATGGAGAAGATGCTGGCGTTGATGGGCACGGACGACGGGCATTTTCTGTTTGCCCACCTTTTCCTCCGGAACCTCCCAACAGAGGCGAAAGCGGTTCTTGCCAATTCGCCGTTGCTGACCGCGTGTGACTACTGTGCGCTAGCCCAGGCGGCAGATCGGATCATCCTCACCACCAGAGCCCTCACAGTGAACGCGGCGGCGTCCGAACCCAGCGAGACGACCAGCAGAGGCAAGGAGCCGCCGACGGCAGCGGGGGCCAGGAAGCGCCAGAGAGACACGCTCTGCTTCTACCACCGCCGCTTTGGAGAGAACGCATGCAGATGTGTGCCACAGTGCCAATTCAGGCTTTCGGGAAACGCCAAGGCCGGCAGTCAGTAGCAGCTGCGACCGCCGGTGAAGAGAACAAGCTACTCTACGTGATGGACTCGTGCTCGGGGAGACGGTTCCTCGTAGACACCGGAGCCCAGAAGAGCATCATCCTGCCGTCCTACGCCGACCGGCTAGCGGGAGCTAGCGGCCCTGGGCTGGTAGCAGTAAACGGCTCGGATATTAAGACTTTTGGTGAGAGGACACTGACTTTATCCCTACACGGCCGTATGTACGAGTGGACTTTTGTCATAGTGGCATTGAGTTTCCCAATCCTGGGAGCTGATTTTCTGTGTGCACATGGGTTGCTAGTCGATGTTGCTAATAGACGCCTGGTTAATGCAATGTCTTTTGATTCTCTTCCCTGTACAGCTCGAGGGGCCGGGCCAATAACACAAGCCAACGTCACAGCTCCAGGCGGTAAGTTCCACACACTGCTCACTCAGTTCCCAGCACTCACAGTCCCAACGTTTTCGGCGGCCATCGCTAAACACGGGGTGGAACACTTTATCATCACCACTGGGCCGCCCGTTTTCCCACGACCTCAGCGCTTGGACGCAGCTAAACTGGTCATAGTGCGCAAGGAGTTTGCCAACCTGAAAACGTTGGGCATCATCAGGCGATCGAACAGCCCATGGGCATCCCCGCTACACATGGTCCCTAAGGCTGAGTGATCGTGGCGACCGTGCGAAGATTTCTGCAGATTGAATAATGCCACAGCGCACAACCGCTACTCGATTCCCCATATTCAGGATTTTTCCGTTCACCTTGCCGGAGCACGCATTTTTTCTAAAATAGACCTGGTCCGCGGTTACCACCAGGTCCCGGTGCGCGCGGAGGACATACCCAAAACAGCGGTAATAACTCCGTTTGGCTTGTTTGAGTTTTTACGCATGCCCTTCGGATTAAAAGGAGTGGCACAGACATTCCAACGCATGATGGATGCGGTGTTGCGCGATCTCCCGTTTGTGTTCGTCTACCTGGATGATATCCTGGTGATATCCAGTCTCCTCCAGGATGGTGAGAGTGGCCACGGCCCAGTAGTTGATGATTTTGTTCACTGGTGTGAGGATTCCTACCTGCAGCTGAATACGACAAAAACTAAAGACATGATTATTGACTTTAGGAGGAAAAATCCCAGGCACAAAGTCACCGTACTAAAAGGCCAGACCACCGTATGTGTACAATCGTACAAATATCTTGAGACGATTATTGATAGTAATTTAAAGTTTGAAGAGAACTGTGAAAGGGTGTGCATAAAGGGTCAGCAACATTTGCATTGCTTGAGAAAACTTGCACGCTTCCAAATTGACCGAACCATAATGACAATGTTTTATCAGGCTTTTATTGAATCTGTTTTATCCTTTTCTTTAATGTCATGGTTTGGTCTGATAAAACTGAAACAGAGGAAATCCTTGGATCAGGTAGCTAGATGGTCCAGTCGTTTGCTTGGTGAGCCACAGCTGAGCCTGACATCCCTGTACACCAGACAAGTACAGAGGATGGCTACCTCCATTTTAAATGATGACTCCTGTGGAGAGCGTGAAATGAAGAGGCTGAATTTCTTTCTCAATTCAGATTTATTGAACATCTCACATCTCCAACGATCTCTCAAACAGAAAAGAGGTCGAACAACTCCCAGACCCTCACTTTTATACTTGAGACATCAAAGAACATAATCCCAAATGTCAACAAATCCCCCATCGACAATAACTCTCCCCCTAAGTCCTTTCTTCCTCCACCTGACCCCAGGAGGTCAGGTGGAGGAAGCAGCCTAGCGGCTGCCCCGACCTTGAATGCATTTTGCAGAGCGTGCCCAAATGCCAAGTCACGTTTCGTTACCTTGTATTCATACATGTGTAATGACAATAAAGTTGAATCTCATCTCATCTCATCTCAAGTCCTTTCAGAGTCTTTAACAAACGCACCTCCTCCTCCTGCTGTTATCTTCAGGAGGACCAGAAACATTGTTACTTCAAAGACGTGGGTTACAAAATACATATGTGGTCATAAGCATCCCAATCACTGTGCAATACATATGCAGTTAAAATATGTGTGCCACATAAACCCCCCCCCCCCCAAACGTCGAAGAATGAAACAATACAACATAGCCCACACCACATGATAAAAAAACAAAACAAAACATCAGTCCATACGCCGTCTGGGCTTCAAACGTCTTCCAAACTTGCTGAAAACGGGCTTCTCAGCTCCTGCGGTGCCATCATGCAGTGAATCTGCTAACTGAGCATGAGAACTGTTAGTTGATCCCCGTGGGAGCTCTGGGGCATGCTCCCTGGGGGGTCTGCCACGTCGAGGAGCTCTCGCCACTCGTACAGACTCGTCGTTCATCACAAAAGCAGGCTTTAATCTGTCTATACTAACTGTTTCCCTCCTGTCCCCCAAATCTAGCACAAAATGCTTATCACCTGTTTCCAGCACCCTATATGGGCCATCGTAAGGTGGGTGTAGGGTTGGGCGCAGAGCTTCATGCCTGACAAAAACAAACTCGGCATTCTTTAAAGATTTGGGTACAAAAACATGCGGAAAAGTGTGATGAACGGGGCCCGGAAGCGTGTCCGCCCCCGTGCCGATCAATGACCATTGAGCAGGGGGACGTCCTGGCGCCGGATGATCTGGCAGAAACTCCCCTGGCAGCCGGAGGGGCTGCACAAAAACCAACTCCGCTGGGGAGGCTTTTAAGTCTTCTTTCGGTGCAGAACGCAACCACAATAAAACCCATGGTAGTCTGTTTACCCAATTTGCATCCGTAAGCGACGCTCTGAGGGCTGCCTTTAATGATCTATGAAAACGCTCGCATAAACCATTAGCCTGGGGGTGGTAAGCGGTAGTGCGGTGAATTGTCACAGCTGTGGGCCATCTCTGACCAAAGCTCAGAAACAAATTGAGGCCCCCTGTCGGACGTAATATCTGACAGAACCCCGAAACGCGCTATCCAAGCTGTCAAAAATGCGCGGGCCACCTCCGCAGCCGTGGTTGATGCCAGTGGGACCACCTCCGGCCAACGCGTGGTTCGATCCACCATTGTCAAAAGATGTGTGAATCCGTGCGAGGACGGTAGGGGGGCCACGAGGTCGACATGCACATGATCAAATCTCTTGGCCGGGATGTGAAACGGCTCTAAGGGGGCTTTTGTGTGCTTGTGAATTTTGGCCCGCTGGCAAGCCATACAGGCTCTTGCCCACTCTTTCACATGCTTGCGCAGGCTCGGCCAAACAAACTTCTCTGCTACCATTTTCACAGACGCACCCCTGGGTGTGCCAGGGAGTGAATCGAGTCAAAAACGTGGCGGCGCCAAGCAGCCGGGACTATTGGACATGGTCGCCCGGTAGAAACATCGCAGACTAGGGGGGGCATACCATTTTGTAGGCTCCTGCTGTCCAGCCTTAACCCTGTTGGTCCAGACTGGAGCGCGCACACGTCCGCATCGCTACCCTGATCCGCCGCCATGGCTGCATAATCTATCCCCACGTGAACTGGGGCCGCGTGCGCTTCCGCTCTGCTATTTTGCTCTGCGGCTGCGGTAGTATAATCTACCTCTGTGCGAACTGGTGCTGTTACCGCGCGAGAGAGGCAGTCTGCCACTACATTGAGTTTACCCGCTACATGTTGAATATCAGTAGTAAATTCCGAAATTGTGGCCAGCTGCCTCTGCTGCCGGCCCGACCAAGGTTCTGAAATTTTGTCCATCGCAAAAGTGAGCGGTTTGTGATAGACAAACGCGGTGAAATGCCGACCTTCTAGCCAGAATTGGAAGTGGCGAATGGCCAAGTGGAGCGCTAACAGCTCCCTGTCAAACGCGCTGTATTTTCGCTCTGCCTCACGCAAGGATCTGCTGAAAAAGGCCAGCGGCTGCCAAACCCCGGCAACGTGCTGCTCTACAACCACCCCTATGGCCAAATCTGACGCATCAGTGGTGAGCGCTATGCGGGCCGTTGGGTCTGGGTGAGCTAACAACACAGCGTCTGCCAGGGCTTTTTTTACCTCCGCAAATGCAGGCTCCCGCTCCAGGGACCACTCGGTTGCATTGGAGGGTTTTTGCTTTTTAAGCGCGGCGTATAACGGTTGCACGAGCTGCGCTGCGTGGGGAAGGAAACGGTTATAAAAATTCACCATTCCCAAAAACTCCTGTAGTGCTTTGACTGTTCGTGGCCGGGGAAAATCTGCCACTGCACGCACTTTGTCCGGTAGCGGAACTGCCCCTTCTGGGGAGACGCGGTGCCCCAAAAAATCGATCTGCGCCACCCCGAACTGGCACTTAGCTGGATTGATTATTAACCTGTGCTCTCCCAACCACTGAAAAACTGCAGTGAGGTGTTTTTCGTGTTCCTCTTCGGACGTGCTGGCTACCAAAATGTCATCCAGGTAGACGAACACAAAAGGGAGATCGCGTAATACGGCATCCATCATGCGTTGGAAGGTTTGCGCAGCGCCTTTAAGGCCAAACGGCATGCGTAAAAACTCAAAAAGTCCAAACGGGGTTATCACCGCTGTTTTGGGAATGTCCTCAGCGTGCACTGGGACTTGATGATAGCCGCGAACCAAGTCTATTTTAGAAAAAATGCGCACCCCCGCTAGATGTACTGAAAAATCCTGAATATGTGGAATTGGGTAGCGGTCATGCGCTGTGGCGTTGTTTAACCTGCGGAAGTCACCGCAAGGTCTCCATGAGCCGTCAGCTTTAGGGACCATATGCAGTGGGGAAGCCCATGGGCTTTTTGAACGACGAATGATGCCCAACCCTTCCAGGTTGGCGAACTCCTCGCGCGCTATGGACAGTTTAGCTGCATCCAAGCGCCGAGCTTTCGCAAAGACGGGAGGGCCAGAGGTGGTAATGAAGTGGTCCACCCCGTGTTTCGCAACTGTTGCCGAAAAAGTGGGAACTGTGAGTGCTGGAAACCGGGTGAGGAGAGCGTGAAACTTACCGCCTGCTGTGGCGACGGTGGTCTGTGCTGGTGGCGGGGACACTCGAGCTGCACAAGGAATGGAATAAAAAGAGAGTGCATTAACGAGGCGTCTATTGGGAAGATCAACTAACAACCCACATGAGCACAG
Source organism: Pholidichthys leucotaenia (assembly GCA_020510985.1). Taxonomy (NCBI): domain Eukaryota; kingdom Metazoa; phylum Chordata; class Actinopteri; order Cichliformes; family Pholidichthyidae; genus Pholidichthys; species Pholidichthys leucotaenia. Next base: position 205,962 of record JAJAQF010000068.1, on the reverse strand, counting down.
AAAATCAGCACCTAACATGTTGAAACTCACCGCCGCTACAATAAAAGTCCATTCATATGTGCGGCCGCTCAAAGACAGAAGCACAGTCCTTTCACCGAAGGTCTTAATGCTCGAGCCGTTCGCCGCTGTTGCTCCGTCACCACGGGGACCAGCCAGCCGGTCAGCGTAGGTTGGGGTGATGAAACTCACTTGGGCGCCCGTGTCCACGACAAAATGTCTCCCGGAGCGCGCGTCCGTCAGGTAGAGCAGCTTGTTCTGCTCGCCGAGTGCCGCCGCTGCTAACGACTCTCGGTCCTGGCGTTTCCCGAGCTCCTGAACTGGCACGGCGGTACACATCTGTGCGCCCTCTCTGCAAAACGACGATGGTAGAGGCAGAAGGCGTCTCCTCTGCTGCGTCGGGACTTCGCTGCCGCCATTGTTGGTGGGCCCGCCTCCGTCGTTTCTGGCTCAACGCTGCTCCCGGTCGCCACGCCGAGATCTGCCGCTGCTGCGGTGGCTGCATGCTCCTCACTGGAGTCGAGGATCCGCTGCGCCTCACGGGCCAGCGTGCGGAAGTCCCGCTGGGTCACAAAATGGGTGCCCACCAGGGTCGTCCTCGTCTGTGATGGCAGGGTCCTCAGGAAGATCTGTGTGAAGAGGAAATCATCATTGTCTGTGCCTCTCAGCAGCAGCATGTCCTCCATCAGGTCGACAGGCTTGCGTCCTCCCAAGTCATGTAGAGCTAGGAGCCTCCTAGCTCTCTCCTCGGCTGAGGGCGTGAAACGCTGGATGAGGGCAGCTTTCAACCCGCTGTATTTGTCGCCAGCAGGCGGGTGCTGCACCAGGCTCCGCACGTGTCGATCTGTGCGGTTGTCGAGTTTGGCGATGACGTGGTAGAATTTTGTGTCATCTGCCGTTATTCCCCCGAGTGCGAACTGTGCCTCGGCCAGGAGGAACCACGAGTCCGGGTTGCTTTGCCAGAATTCTGGTAGTTTGACTGAGACCGCGCTTGCTCGGGTGGTCTCTGGCGAGCTTGGCTCAGGGGAATCGTCTCCAGCCATTGCACGTCTTAAGGTCACCAATGTGGAGAGCGTGAAATGAAGAGGCTGAATTTCTTTCTCAATTCAGATTTATTGAACATCTCACATCTCCAACGATCTCTCAAACAGAAAAGAGGTCGAACAACTCCGAGACCCTCACTTTTATACTTGAGACATCAAAGAACATAATCCCAAATGTCAACAAATCCCCCATTGACAATAACTCTCCCCCTAAGTCCTTTCTTCCTCCACCTGACCCCAGGAGGTCAGGAAGTCCTTTCAGAGTCTTTAACAAACGCACCTCCTCCTCCTGCTGTTATCTTCAGGAGGACCAGAAACATTGTTACTTCAAAGACGTGGGTTACAAAATACATATGTGGTCATAAGCATCCCAATCACTGTGCTATACATATGCAGTTAAAATATGTGTGCCACAACTCCCACCCTTTGCACTGCCACTTTCAGCTTCTTCCCTCCAGACGGAGGTTTGCTGTCCCAAAAAGTAAAACCCAGCGCTACAAAAACAGCTTTGTTCCTGCTGCTGTCAAAGAGTTGAACAAGCTGTAAAAATATATTGCACATAATTTAGGTACCTATTTATTAACTCCATTTTATATTTACTTACTTTTGTAGGATGTCACTTGGGTTCTAAATATTTTATTGGGTTTTAGACCTTTGAGTTTTTAACCTCTTTGACTAGTTTTTAACTTTTAATATGACCCTTCTCTCTTACCTCTGGTTTCTCTCTCATCTCTTTGTCTTTTTATACCCTGATTGATGGAGCCTTGAGCATTTTTATCATGTTTATAGTCAGCTTCATATGTGCCTGTGTTTGTGTCTATGTTGAATGTAATTTGTGGCTTGTATATATGAATGTCACCAGACTGCAAAACAAATCTACCTACGGGTACAAATAAAGTAACCTGAACCTGAACCTGTTGGCCAGCGCATCCGAGGACGAACACGTAACCCACCTCAGGACGGTTTTCCGGAGGTTGGAGGAGCACAGGTTAAAAATCAACCCGGCGAAATGCCAGTTTGGCGTGACGGGGATTGATTTTTTTGGGGCACTGCGTCTCACCGGAGGGAGCGATACCCTTGCCTGACAAAAATGCGCGCCATGGCGAATTTTCCCCTTCCTCAGACGGTCATGGCGCTGCAAGAATTTTTGGGGATGGTTAACTTTTATAACCGGTTCCTCCCCCGCGCAGCTCAACTCATGCAGTCATTGTACGCCGCGCTCAAGAAACGGAAACCCGCGGACAGAGTCGAATGGACTCCGAAGCGGGAGCAGGCGTCCTCTGAGGTTAAAACAGCCCTGGCAAACACCGCACTGTTGGTGCACCCGGACCTGGCGGCCCAGATAGCGCTCATTACCGACACCTCGGACGTGGCCATAGGGGCCGTCGTGGAGCAACGTGTCGCCGGTTCTTGGCAGCCGCTCGCTTTTTTCAGCAGGGCTTTGTGCGACAGTGAGCGTAAATACAGTGTGTTCGACTGAGAGTTGCTGGCTCTCCACCTGGCCATACGCCACTTCCAGTTCTGGCTGGAAGGGCGCAGCTTCACTGCGTTCGTGGACAACAAGCCGCTAACGTTCGCGATGGCCAAGGTTTCGGAACCATGGTTGTGCCGGCAGCAGAGACAGCTGGCCGCGATCTCAGAGTTTACGACCAATATTCAGCATGTGTCGGGTAAACTGAATGTGGTGGTGGACTGCCTCTCGTGCGCAGTAGTGGCCCCGGTCTGCGTGGGGATAGATTATACAGCCATGGCAGCAGAGCAGATTGGTGATACGGACATGTGTGCGCTCCAGTCTGGACCAACAGGGTTAAGGCTAGAGAGCAGAGTACTGCAAGACGGCAAGCCCCCCCCAATCTGCGACGTTTCCACGGGACACCCGCGCCCGGTGGTCCCAGTTGCTTGGCGCCGCCGCGTGTTTGAGTCAGTTCATGCTCTGGCGCACCCAGGAGTGCGCGCGTCAGTCAAAATGGTGGGAGCGAAGTTCGTGTGGCCAGGCCTGCGCAAACAAGTGAAAGAGTGGGCTGCAGCCTGCGTAGCGTGCCAACGAGCGAAAGTACACAGACACACGAAGGCATACACTTTCAAATGTAGGGGAATCCCCCACAATTGCAGAAAGACCCCAGCAATCAGGTGATCCCCTGTGAGCATGTACTTGGTGACGGTGGAGAGGAAAAACTCCCTTTTAACAGAAAGAAACCTCTAGCAGAACCAGGCTTAGGGAGGGGCAGTCGTCTGCTGCGACTGGCTGGGGAGTGAGAGGATAGGGAAGATGAAAAGAACAGACATGTAGAGAGCAAAAATATTTCATTGAGAGTGAAGAAAGGGGAGAAGCCCAGTACATTATTGGATGTCCCCCGGCTGTCTAAATCTATTAGCGGCATAACTAAGGGAGGGGTTAGAGACACATGATCCTTCCTAATTATAAGCTGTATCGAAAAGAAAGATTTTTACCCTTTTCTTAAAAACAGAGATCAAGTCTGACTCCCGAATCCAGACTGGTAACTGGTTCCACAGGAAAGATGCTTGGTAACTGAAGGCTCTGCCTCCCATTGTACTTTTGGAGATTCTAGGTATTACAAGTAATCCAGCATTTTGGGAGCATAATGCTCTATTAGGATGATAGGGTAGTATCAGGTCTTTTAAATAAAAAGGGGCCTGATTGTTAAGAGTTTTCTAAGTGAGAAGAAGGATTTTATAACTTTATTATGAACTCTATGGGAAGCCAATGAAGGGAGGCCAGAACCGGAGAGATATGATCTCTCTTTCTAGTACCTGTTAAAACTCTTGCTGCAGCATTTTGGATCAACTGAAGACTTTTTAAAGATATTTTAGAACAACCTGATAATAAAGAGTTACAATAATGTAATCTAGAGCTAACAAAAGCGTGGATCAGTTTCTCAACATCACTCTGAGACAAGATGCTCCTAATCTTGGCAATATTATGCAAATGATAGAAGGCAGCCTTAGAAACAAATTTAATGTGAATTGAAAAACAGATCTTGATCAAAAATAATTCCAAGGTTCCTCACAGAGCTATTAAGAGAAAGAGTAACCCCATCCAAACTAAGAGTTTGATTTCAAAATGTATTTCTAAGGTTTTTTGGACTAACTAGAATGATTTTAGTCTTACCTGAATTTAATAGCGGGAAATTACAAGTCATCCAAGCTTTGATTTCCTTAAGACAGGCTTCTAACTTGGCTAATTGATTACAATCATCTGGCATAATTGACAGATATAATTGTGTGTCACCTGCATAACAATGAAAATGTATACAGTGCTTTCTAATGATTTTGCCTAACGGAAGCATATATAAACTAAAAAGAGTAGGGCCTAGCACATATCCCTGTGGAACTCCATGACTGAGCTTTGAGTTGGAAGAAAACTCATTATTGACATGAACAAACTGGAGCCTATCAGATAAATAAGATCTAAACCACTGCAACGAAGTTCCATGAAGTCCAACATAGTGTTCTGATCTATCGAGTAGAGTATTATGGTTGATAGTGTCAAAGGCTGCACAAAGGTCTAAAAGGACAAGTACAGAAATGAGTCCATTATCAGATGCAATAAGGAGGTCATTAGTGACCTTCACTAAGGCTGTTTCAGTACTATTGATGGATTCTAAACCCAGATTGAAACTCTTCAAATAAACCATTTCCCTGCAAGTGATAAAATAATTGTGTAGCAACAACTCTTTCTAAGATTTTTTAAATGAATAGAGATTGGTCGATAGTTAGCTAAAACTTCTGGATTGAGTGTTGGCTTTTTGAGTAAAGGTTTAATTACATCAGTTTTAAAAGCCTGCGGTACATGGCCTAAAGTTAATGAAGAATTGATTATTTGAAGAATACGGCTACCAATAAATGGGAAGACTTCTTTAAATAACCTGGTAGGAATAGGGTCTGAAAGACAAGTTGAAGGCTTGGATGAGGAAATTACGAGGGTCATTCAATAAATAAGGTGAATTTTTGGTATAAGGACTTCTAATACAGATTTAAGCTTACTTTTTAAAAATTTCTTTTGTTTTACTTCTTTTCACATGGATTTACTTTCTTTTGCAGATTCAAGAAAAACTTTGAGAGTTTTGGTGATTAACAAAGATGGCCAACCAAGATGCACGCTCCAGGATTGAACAGCGGTCAGTTATCAAGTTTTTGGTTGCTGAAGGGTGCAAACCAGTTGAAATTCATAGGAGAATGTCAACTGTGTATGGTGCCACATATTTCAGCCGAAAAAATGTCTACAAGTGGGCTAAATTGTTTAAAGAAGGACGGAGAAGTGTTGAGGATGAAGACAGGCCTGGGAGGCCTACAGAAGTGAGGTCTCCTGAGGTGATCGAATCAGTCAATGACCTCATTCAGTCTGACAGAAGAAGAACAGTGGATGACATTGCAAGGACTTTGAGCTTATCTGTTGGGACAGCACACAAAATTGTCCATGATGACCTTGGCTACTCGAAGGTCAGCTGCCGGTGGGTGCCAAAGATGCTTACTGCAGAGCACAAACAGAGGAGGGTCGAGCTGTCCCAGCAGTGTCTCTCCCGCTATGAGAAGGATGGTGATGAGTTGCCCCTTCAGACTTTCACCTGTTTGGTCCCTTGAAAGCGTTCACGAGAGGCACGAAGTTTGAAAGTGACGATGAAAAGAGACAAATTCCTCGTTTGTGTACTACATGAACAATGGCAATAAATCTGATTCTGATTCTGAAGTCAAAAGTGTTGTGAGCGACTGGCTGAGACATCAGTCCAAAGATTTTTACGCTGAGGGAATACGGAAGCTTGTGCACAGATGGGAAAAGTGTGTGACATTGCTGGGAGACTACGTTGAAAAATAAAAAAAAAGTAAGCTTCTATCTGTATTAGAAGTCCTTATACCGAAAAATTCACCTTATTTATTGAATGACCCTCGTATTTTATCTAACTCTAAAAGGTCAATTAGAGTAAACTTATCCAAACAGATATCAATTGAAGGAGTTGTAGTAGTTACTGTATTTAAGTTAACGGTAGGAAGAATCTGACTGATTTTATCTCTGATGGATGAAATTTTATTATTGAAAAAGTTCATAAAGTCCTGACTAGTAAGCTCTAAGGGAATGCTAGGATTGACAGAGTCCTGACTCTTTGTCAGCCTGGCTCTAGTGCTGAAAAGAAACCTGGGATTATTCTTGTTCTCTTCTATTAATGCAGAATAATAACTTGTTCTAGCTTTTCTAAGATTTTTTAAAAATTAAAAGATGATTTCTCCAAGCTGAATAGTTTTCATCTAAATTAGTGGAATGCCACTTTCTTTCTAATTGATGAGTCTTCTGTTTTAAGCTATGAGTTTCCATGTTGAACCAAGGAGTTAGAAATCTATCTAATATTACCATCTGCTGTGGTAATATTTTTCCTTTGGAGCCAAATAGTCAGAAATAGTAAAATTCAATTCAATTCAATTCAATTCAATTCAACTTTATTTATATAGCGCCATTTCACAACAACAGTCATCTCATAGCACTATCAACTGTAGGGGGGACCCCCACAGTTGCAGAAAGACCCCAGCAATCAGGCGATCCCCTGTGAGCAAGCACTTGGCGACGGTGGAGAGGAAAAACTCCCTTTTAACAGGAAGAAACCTCCAGCAGAACCAGGCTCAGCGAGGGGCAGTCATCTGCTGCGACTGGCTGGGGGGTGAGGGGATAGAGAAGAAGAAAAGAACAGACATGTAGAGAGCAAACAGCACGATGGGGACTCAATCTATGGGAGAGAACAAACAAATGTTAATGACCAGCAAAAAAAAAAAAAAATTCATAGAGAGTGAGGAAAGGAGTGAGGCCCAGTGCATTACTGGAGGTCCCCCGGCTGACTAAACCTATTAGCAGCATAACTAAGGGAGGGTTCAGAAACACATGATCCCTCCCTAATTGTAGGCTAGATCAAAAAGGTAGGTTTTAGCCCTATTCTTAAAAACAGAGATCGAGTCTGACTCCCGAATCCAGATTGGCAGCTGATTCCACAGGAGAGGAGCTTGATAACTGAAGGCTCTGCCTCCCATTGTACTTTTGGAGATTCTAGGTATTACAAGTAATCCTGCATTTTGAGAGCGTAGTGCTCTGTTAGGATAATACGGTAGTATCAGATCTTTTAAATAAAAAGGAGCCTGATTGTTTAGAGCTTTGTAAGTGAGAAGAAGGATTTTAAACTTAATTCTAAACTCTATGGGAAGCCAATGAAGGGAGGCCAGAACCGGAGAGATATGATCTCTCTTTCTAGTACCTGTTAAAACTCTTGCTGCAGCATTTTGGATCAGCTGAAGACTTTTTAAAGATGTTTTAGGACAGCCTGATAATAAAGAATTACAATAATCTAATCTCGAGCTAACAAAAGCGTGGATCAGCTTCTCAGCATCACTCTGAGACAAGATGCTCCTAATCTTGGCAATATTACGCAAATGATAGAAGGCAGTCTTAGAAACAAATTTAATATGTGAATTGAAGGACAAATCCTGATCAAAAATAACTCCAAGGTTCCTCACAGAGCTATTAAGAGAAAGAGTAACTGCGTCCAAACTGAAAGTTTGATTTGGAAAGGAATTTCTAAGGTTTTTTGGACCAACAAGAATGACTTCAGTCTTATCTGAATTTAATAGCAGGAAATTACAAGTCATCCAAGCTTTGATTTCCTTAAGACAGGCTTCTAACTTGGCTAATTGATTAGTATCATCTGGCTTCATTGACAGGTATAATTGTGTGTCATCTGCATAACAATGAAAATGTATACAGTGCTTTCTAATAATGTTGCCTAACGGAAGCATATATAAACTAAAAAGAGTAGGGCCTAGCACAGATCCCTGTGGAACTCCATGACTAAGCTTTGAGCTGAGAGAAAACTCATCATTTACATGAACAAACTGGAACCTATCAGATAAATAAGATCTAAACCACTGCAACGAAGTTCCATTAAGTCCAACATAGTGTTCTAATCTATCAAGTAGAATATTATGATCAATAGTATCAAAAGCTGCACTAAGATCTAAAAGGACAAGTACAGAAACTAGTCCATTATCAGATGCAATGAGGAGGTCGTTAGTGACTTTCGCTAAGGCTGTTTCAGTACTATGATGGATTCTAAACCCAGATTGAAACTCTTCAAGTAAACCATTTCCCTGCAGGTGGTCAAATAATTGCGTAGCAACAACTCTTTCTAAGATTTTTGAAATGAAAGGGAGATTAGAGATTGGTCTATAGTTAGCTAAAGCTCCTGGATCTAGCGTTGGCTTTTTGAGTAAGGGTTTAATTACAGCCGTTTTAAAAGCCTGCGGTACATGGCCTAAAGTTAATGAAGAATTGATTATATGAAGAATAAAGCTACCAATAAGTGGGAAGACTTCTTTAAATAACCTGGTAAGAATAGGATCTAAAAGACAAGTTGAAGGTTTGGATGAGGAAACTACTTTGTCTAACTCACAAAGGTCGATTGGAGTAAACTCATCAAGACAGACATCAATAGAAGGAGTTGTAGTAGTTACAGTATTTAAGTTAACTGTGGGAAGAATCTGATTGATTTTATCTCTGATGGATGAAATTTTATTATTGAAAAAGTTCATAAAGTCCTGACTAGTAAGCTCTAAGGGGATGCTAGGATTGACAGAGTCCTGACTCTTTGTCAACCTGGCTACAGTACTGAAAAGAAACCTGGGATTATTCTTGTTCTCTTCTATTAATGCAGAGTAATAACTCGTTCTAGCTTTTCTAAGAGATTTTTTGTAAATTAAAAGATGATTTTTCCAAGCTAAATAGATTTCATCTAAATTAGTAGAGCGCCATTTTCTTTCTAATTGACGAGTCTTCTGTTTTAAGCTACGAGTTTCTGTGTTGAACCAAGGAGTTAAAAATCTCTGATTAGACTTTTTCTTTTTTAAGGGGGCCACCAAGTCTAGAGCCTGATGCAGAGAAGCTGAAACACTATCCACCATGTTATCAATTACAGAAGAAGCAAGCTGTCTATAGTTTATTTCCGTTGTGTTGACACATGGCATAGAGGAAACAATCTGCATAAATTTGGAAACAGCATCATCTGAGAGGCATCTACTGTGATAATATTTTTCTTTAGGAGCCAAATAGTCAGAAATAGTAAAATCAAAGGTTAACAGACAATGGTCTGACAGTACAGGGTTATGAGGAGACACTACCAGCTTTTCTATTTCTATGCCATATGTCAGAACAAAGTCCAATGTGTGGTGGAGATAATGGGTAGACTTTTCTACTTTCTGAGAAAACCCCATCAAGTGTAATATTGAATTAAATGCCAAATTAAGGCAGTCACTATCTACATCTACATGTACAGTGGGGCAAAAAAGTATTTAGTCAGCCACCAATTGTGCAAGTTCTCCCACTTAAAAGATGAGAGAGGTCTCCAATTTTCATCATAGGTATACCTCAACTATGAGAGACAAAATGAGAAAAAAAAAATCCAGAAAATCACATTGAAGGATTTTTAAAGAATTTATTTGCAAATTATGGTGGAAAATAAGTATTTGATCACCTACAAACAAGCAAGATTTCTGGCTCTCACAGACCTGTAACTTCTTCTGTAAGAGGCTCCTCTGTCCTCCACTTGTTACCTGTATTAAAGGCACCTGTTTTAACTCGTTATCGGAATCAGAATCAGAATGAACTTTATTGCCAAGCATGCTTACACATACAAGGAATTTTACTTGACATTAAGGTGCGCTCATGTTAAGCGCTCCCTAATGACGCGGCAGCCGACAGGCGCCTCATAGGAGTTGTATCGGTATAAAAGACACCTGTCCACAACCTCAAACAGTCAGACTCCAAACCCCACGATGGCCAAGACCAAAGAGCTGTCAAAGGACACCAGAAACAAAATTGTAGACCTGCACCAGGCTGGGAAGACTGAATCTGCAATAGGTAAGCAGCTTGGTGTGAAGAAATCAGCTGTGGGAGCAATTATTAGAAAATGGAAGACATACAAGACCACTGATAATCTCCCTCGATCTGGGGCTCCACGCAAGATCTCACCCCGTGGGGTCAAAATGATCACGACAACGGTGAGCAAAAATCCCAGAACCACATGGGGGGACCTAGTGAATGACCTGCAGAGAGCTGGGCCCAAAGTAACAAAGGCTACCATCAGTAACACACTACGCCGTCAGGGACTCAAATCCTGCAGTGCCAGACATGTCCCCCTGCTTAAGCCAGTACATGTCCAGGCCCGTCTGAAGTTTTCTAGAGAGCATTTGGATGATCCAGAAGAGGATTGGGAGAATATCATATGGTCAGATGAAACCAAAATAGAACTTTTTGTTAAAAACTCAACTTGTCGTGTTTGGAGGAGAAAGAATGCTGAGCTGGGCTGCACGGTGGCGCAGTGGTTAGCACTGCGGCAGCACAGTTTACCCTTGGCCGGGGGATTGTGGGGATCGTGGGATCGTGGGTTCGATCCCAGCCCCCGACCAACAGTGATCTGTGTGGAGTTTGCATGTTCTCCCCGTGTTGCGTGGGTTTACTCCGGGATTTCTCCGGTTTCCTCCCACATGCCAAAGACATGCATGTTAGGTTAATTGGCTGTTCTAAATTGTCCCTAGATATCTGTTTCCTATAGGCCCTTAGAATAGAGGGTTAGTATTAATGAAAGCGCTTTGAGTGGTCTTTGTGACTAGAAAAGCGCTATATAAGTGCAGGTTAGTTAGTTAGTTAGTTAGTTAGAGTTGCATCCAAAGAACACCATGCCTACTGTGAAGGATGGGGGTGGAAACATCATCATTTGGGGCTGTTTTTCTGCAAAGGGACCAGGACGACTGATCCGTGTAAAGGAAAGAATGAATGGGGCCATGTATCGTGAGATTTTGAGTGAAAACCTCCTTCCACCAGCAAGGGCATTGAAGATGAAACGTGGCTAGGTCTTTCAGCATGACAATGATCCCAAACACACCGCCCGGGCAATGAAGGAGTGGCTTCGTAAGAAGCATTTCAAGGTCCTGGAGTGGCCTAGCCAGTCTCCAGATCTCAACCCCATAGAAAATCTTTGAAGGAGTTGAAAGTCCATGTTGCCCAGTGACAGCCCCAAAACATCACTGCTCTAGAGGAGATCTGCATGGAGGAATGGGCCAAAATACCAGCAACAGTGTGTGAAAACCTTGTGAAGACTTACAGAAAACGTTTGACCTCTGTCATTGCCAACAAAGGGTATATAAAGTATTGAGATGAAGTTTTGTTATTGACCAAATACTTATTTTACCAAGGAATTTACCAATTAATTCATTAAAAATCCTTCAATGTGATTTTCTGGATTTTTTTTTCTTATTTTGTCTCTCATAGTTGAGGTATACCTATGATGAAAATTGGAGACCTCTCTCATCTTTTAAGTGGGAGAACTTGCACAATTGGTGGCTGACTAAATACTTTTTTACCCCACTGTAAAAGTCCCCTACTATAATTATTCTATCTGATTTCAGCACTAAATCAGTTAAGAATATGGCAAATTTGGATAAAAACTCTGAGTAGGTTGATGGAGGACGATAAACTATGGCAAATAAAATTGGGTTTAGCCTAAAATTGCTAACTAGCTAAGGAATTAAAACATGTTTTTTGCTTTACATTAACTAGTAATTTAGAATGGTAAATTGTCGCTCCTCCTCCTCCACAACCAGAACTTCTGGGATTTTGATAGTTTAAATAACCAGAGGGAGTTTATTCATTTAAACCAGCATAATCACAAACCACATTCAATTTTTAAATTATGAGGAGGAACAGAGGCCACATCATTAAATTTAGAGGCTTCATGTTTAATTTAAGTTTTACCAGCTGTTTGTTTAATCATTCTGGGATGCTTATACATTATATTTTTATTTGCTTTGGAGGGAGCAGACAATGATTCTCTGATGGAGAAGACAGGGGCTAAGTTGAGGGGTGGCGGATGGAGAGGAGCTGCAGAGAGGCGTGTATTTATCAAGTTTTATTGTATTTGTCTTGGGTTATAATGTTTTGGGTCACAGGAGACAGACACAATCTCTATGGGGTTATGAATTGAAGACTGATCTAAACAGTGAGAATTATTTGGATTAATAGGATTAATATGAGAAGTGGAAGCAAAAAAGGGCTGGTTGGCAGACCCAGGTACTTCGGGGTGAGTTAACATACCAGCTTTCAGTCACTGCACTAAAAAATGCTGAATGGAATAAAACAGATTGTCCCTTAGAACACGCGCACCAAGTCTATTTGGATGGATTCCATCTGGCCTCATAAATGATGGGCGGTTCCAAAACAGGTTGAAATTGTCTATAAAACCAATGTTAAAAGTAGGACATGTTGAACACAACCAGGTATTAAGGCTGTGAGTTCTGCTAAAATAATTGCAACCTCTTCTAAGAGGTGCAAGTGGTCCAGAAATAAACACACGTCTGCCACAGTTCATAAGTGTGGACAGAAGGCCCCTGAAGTCACTCTTTAAGATCGCCGATGTTTCATCTGGGATGTTGTTGCATCCAACATGCACAATAACAGTTTTAGCGTGGGGGTATACATTTAATAGGTCAGGGGTAAGAGCCTCAATGTCTGACACTTTAGCCCCAGGAAAAAAACTTTTGTAACACAGTACCTGCTTCTGACTTTCCTCATTATTGAATCACCACTTACCAGCGTTGTCTGGGGGGGCTGTGTCAGTGGTTTCTGAAATGGTGGATAATTTTGCCGTAGTCGCTGCTGTGGCGGCGACGTGGGGGGTGTGTGGGGGGGATGCGCTCTCTTCTTTTTGGAGCTGGTGTATAGTTTGGCACACCTAAGGTAGTTTTGATCTGGGGCTTGTGGGTTTGGGCCGCTGCTGAAGGAATAGGGATGGTCATGGGAGGATGATCGACGTCCAGGTGGGGGAAATCTTCCAGGGAAAGGATGTCGAATCTCTTTTCCAGCAAAAGGGGAAGGGAGGAGGCATAGCCATGTCTGGTCAATCCCTGACGTTTGCTATTTGGCTCAACCAAGGTCCAGGGTGCGCATTGAGGCTGTGACGAATCACCTGGGGCTTTGGGTTTAGCTCTGAGCTGAAGCCAGTGTTTGATGCTAGAATCCTGGACAGCTGAGGTGACCGGAGCAGGGGTGGAAGTGGATGGCGATGTGCTAATTTCACCCAGGTAAGTAGCCGTCTCTGCTAGCTGTGAATCCGTTGCTGGGGCCGATATCCATCCAACAATAATAGTGTCAAGGTGGTTTTCAGCCTCCCGAATCTTACAAAGGTTAGAGAGTCTCAATTCCAACTCAGAAACCTTCTTAGAGATGGAGACACAGCTGACACAAGTAGGGGATGGAGCCATGGCTTTCCAGGCCAAAAGTGGCTAGCTAGCTAGCCAAAACAGGTTAGCCTAACCTTGTGAAACAGCCCTGCTCGGGGTCTGATTCACCAGTGTGCGTTTTACTCACCTGGGCCAGAGAATCCAACCAGCCTTCCACGTAAGCTCCATTTTCTACTCACCATTGTCCGCTAGTCCCCTGTGCACAGGTGGAGTCCGTGGCGACGGATCCTTATTCCCCTTCCTCCTAGCGGCGGACTTCCAGCCCATCCTCCTCACCACAACTTCCATCAACACTCTCCTGCCGGAGCCATTCCGCCACCTGAAGAGCACTGTCTCCCTGGCCACAGCCACCGCGCTGAACCACAGCTGCTCAGAATCAGAATCAGAATCAGATTTATTGCCATTGTTCATGTAGTACACAAACTAGGAATTTGTCTCGGTGCCATGCTGCAACATTAAAAACATGAAGAGATAAAGAGATAAACTAAAAAAAACTAAAAGACTAAAACATGCAATAAGTGTAAAATAATAAGTAATAATAATAATAATAATAATGAGTAATACTGGTCAAGGCAGATTTAAATAAATTAGCAAGTAGCAGATAATATGGGGTACCACAGTGCAGTCAATAATGCAACAGAAAAACAGTGATGAACGACATGAGCTGCTGTATATAGTGCACAAGAGTCAATAAGTCACTTAATGTTCAGCAGTCTGATGGCAGAGGGAAAAAAGCTGTTCATGTGCCGGGAGGTTTTAGTCTGAATGGACCGAAGTCTACTATCTGAGGGGAGGGGGGCAAACAGTACGTGACCAGGGTGTGAAGGATCGGCTATGATCCGGCCTGCACGCCTCCGGGTCCTGGAGATGTACAGGTCCTGGAGAGATGGGAGCTTGCAGTCGATCACCTTCTCAGCAGTGCGCACGACACGCTGCAGCCTTAGTCTGTCCCTGGCAGTGGCTCCTGCGTACCACACGGTTATGGAGGAGGTGAGGATGGACTCGATGATGGCCGTGTAGAACTGCACTAACATCTTGGTGGGTAGCTTGAGCTTCCTCAGCTGCCGCAGAAAGAACATCCTCTGCTGGGCCTTTTTGATGAGGGAGCTGATGGTTGGCTCCCATTTGAGGTCCCGGGTGATGGTGGTGCCCAAGAAGCGGAAGGAATCTGCAATGGTGATGGGAGAGCCTGTGATGGTGAGGGGGGGCAGGGGGGTTGTGACTTTCCTGAAGTCCACAATCATCTCCGCTGTCTTCAGAGCGTTCAGCTGCAGGTTGTTGTGGCTGCACCAGGACACCAGCTGGGCTACCTCTTTCCTGTAGACGGACTCGTCGCCGTTGGAGATGAGCCCGATGAGGGTGGTGTCGTCCGCAAACTTGATCAGCTTAACAGACTGGTGGGAGGAGGTGCAGGAGTTGGTATAAAGGGAGAAGAGTAGGGGGGAAAGTACACAGCCCTGGGGTGATCCGATGCTGATGCTAACAGAGTCCGAGACAGACTTCCCCAACCGCACATGCTGCCTCCGGTCCTTCAGGAAGTCGGTGATCCACCTGCAGAGGGAGTCAGGCACGCCGAGCAGGGACAGCTTGTCCTGGAGCAGAGCGGGGCGGATGGTGTTAAATGCAGAGCTGAAGTCCACAAACAGGATCCTGGCGTAGGTTCCCGGGGAGTCCAGATGCTGCAGGATGGAGTGGAGGGCCAGGTTGACTGCATCGTCCACAGACCTGTTGGCACGGTAGGCAAACTGCAGCGGGTCCAGGAGGGGAGTGGTGATGGACTTGAGGTGAGACAGGACCAGGCGCTCAAAGGACTTCATGACTACAGAGGTGAGCGCTACAGGTCTGTAGTCGTTAAGTCCAGCTCACCATCTGTTCTCATAGTAAGCGACAAAGTAACTGTGTAACTCCAGTTGTGACGCCCAGTAATCCCATCTTTCTGCGTGTCTCCAGGGTTGCCAGGTCGTATGGTGTCTTGCTCAGCTCCCGGCAGTTCCAACCCGCATTGCACCACATAGTCACACATTATGTGATTATGATAGCTTAATTATGACATGTGATTATGTGACATAATCATTATGGGATTATGATAACTTAATTGTATCAGTTCGGAGTCTGTGCCTCATCTCTGGGTCAACAAACCATGTCATTACATCTCTGCCAGAACGACCCAGCAGACAGCGCTTTGGTGTGCTGTGTCAACCACATGGAGATCCGAATCGATCAGTTAGTTTATCAGCAGCAGTCCATTCTAACCCAATTAGGTTGTGTTACAGATTGTTTGGACCGACTAACGAATTCTCAGCCCTTTTCTCAGGCCTTACCTGTCTCCAGCAGATCCTCGGCTCCCGCTAGCATACCAGCTAACCAGCTCAGACAGGCCCCTCCTGCTCGACTTACTCCCGTTCCGACTCCCAACCATTTTAGCAGCAAGTTGGGCGAAGCCAGGGGGTTCGTGATGCAATGTGAGGTGGTTTTCCAGCGGGTACCTGACAACTTCCCTTCCGACCACAGTAAGATCGGTTACATCATTAACCTGTTGGAGGGAAGGGCATTAGCTTGGGCTTATGCGGTAATGGCCAGGGCTAATTATGCTAGTCTCACTTTCGGCCAATTCATTGGTGAGTTTAACAAGGTATTTGATCATTCTGACTGGGATAATGTTCTTCCTGTTGAGGATGTGCTCAATGATGAGGCTGAGTTTTATTTCTCAGGTTCAGCTTTATTAACAGAACACATAATCCAACATTCTCAAAGTAGTAAAAGAGGCAGAACAATATCACATCATACTCTTATACTTCTGGAGCATCGAAACTTAAGTCACATGGTGCTTCAGCAAACATACAGTCACATGGTACTTAATCCCAGTCACAATGCAACTCTTTGATCTTTCACCATTGTCTCTTATTCTTTGATGATCCGGAAATCCCTCTGGGGCATCTTCTCTGAGACAAAGGCCAAAACTCACACCTCCTCGTTATCTCCTGCAGACCTCTGCAGATCCAGACCTTTTTGTCCCTCAAGACGTGAAGCCCCAATAAACATACAGCAATACACTTGTGGAAAATATGAACCCAACATATGTGCCACATGACCCCCCCCCCCAAACGTCTACTATGGGACAAAACATAATCAGAGATGCATGACATAAAAAATATTACCACATATCAAAAATCAATCCACCAGTTGCCTAGGTCTAAACCTCCTGCCGAATCTGCTGTAAGCTGGCTTTGCTACCTCTGCAGCGTCTTCTTGCACCTGTGGATTAGAACTGTTAGCACATCTCTGTGGGGGCTCTGGAGAATGCCTTCTCAGAGGCCTGCCACGGCGGGGGGCCCTCGCCAACTGCACGTGTTCATCAGCCAGAACAAAAGCGGGTTTGAGTCTGTTTATGCAAATCAACTCCTTCCTGTCTCCTAAATCTAGCAAAAAATGCTTCTCACTTGTTTCTAGCACTCTGAAAGGTCCATCATAAGGCGGGCGCAAACCTGGGCGCTGAGCATCATGTCTAACAAAATCAAACTCCGCATTTTTTAAAGCCTTTGGCACAAAAACGTGTGGGAAACTGTGATGAACTGGACCAGGAAGCGTGTTTGATCCTGTGCCGCTCTGCAACAGCTGAGCGGGGGGGAAATTTGGTGCAGGATTTTCAGGAAGAAATTCCCCTGGCAAATGGAGAGGTTGTGCAAAAACTAACTCAGCTGGGGAGGCCTGCAAATCCTCCTTAGGTGCAGAACGCAACCCCAATAAAACCCATGGCAGTTTGTCCACCCAATTTGTATCCGTAAGTGACGCTCTGAGGGCTGCTTTCAATGACCTATGAAAGCGTTCGCATAAACCGTTAGCCTGGGGGTTATACGCGGTAGTGCGGTGTATCTTCACCCCTAAGCTGCGGGCCATCGACGACCATAGTTCGGAAACAAATTGGGGACCTCTGTCGGACGTTATGTCCGACGGAACTCCAAAACGCGCAACCCAAGCTGTTAAAAACGCTCGTGCAACTTCTTCCGCTGTGGTTGACGCCAGAGGAACCGCTTCTGGCCAATGCGTGGTGCGATCCACCATCGTCAAAAGGTGTGTGTGCCCCTGTGATGACGGAAGGGGACCCACCAAGTCAACATGCACATGATTAAAACGCTTAGCCGGAATGTGAAAAGGCTCCAAAGGAGCTCTAGTGTGCTTGTGTATTTTGGCTCGCTGGCATGCTACGCAGGCTGCTGCCCATTCCTTGACCTGTTTGCGCAACCCGGGCCAAACAAATTTCTCCCCCACCATCTTAATCGATGCACACACCCCCGGGTGCGCCAGAGAATGGACCGAGTCAAAAACGCAGCGGCACCACGCAGCTGGAACCATGGGGCGAGGCCGTCCCGTGGAGACATCGCAGATTAGGGGGGGCATACCAATTTGCTGCACCCTGTGCTCCATTCTTAACCCTGTTGGTCCAGACTGGAGCGCGCGCACATCCGCATCACTAACCTGCTCCGCGGCCATGGCTGCATAATCTAAACCTACGTGGACCGGGCCTGCGCGCGCTTCTGCGTCGCTGCCCTGGCCCGCGGCCACAGCTACAGGGTCTGCCCCCACGGGGCCTGGTGTTGCCACAGCACGCGAGAGACAGTCTGCCACTACATTATGTTTACCTGCGACATGCTGGATATCGGTGGTGAACTCCGATATCGCGGCTAGCTGCCTTTGCTGCTGGCCTGACCAAGGTTCTGAAATCTTGGCCATCACAAACGTTAGCGGCTTGTGGTCCACGAACGCGGTGAAACGGCGCCCTTCCAGCCAGAACTGGAAATGGCGGATGGCCAAGTGTAGGGACAAAAGCTCCCTGTCGAACGCGCTGTATTTACGCTCGCTATCGCGCAAGGTTTTGCTGAAAAACGCGAGCGGCTGCCAGGTCCCTGCCACAAACTGTTCGACGACCGCCCCCACCGCTAAATCAGAAGCGTCAGTGGTGAGCGCCAAGCGGGCTGTTGGAACTGGGTGCGCTAACAAAACCACGCTTGCCAGGGCTGATTTGACCTCGGCGAAAGCGCGCTCCCGCTCCGGAGACCATTCGACCTTATTTGTGGGCTTTTGTTTCTTTAGTGCAGTGTACAATGGTTGCATGAGCCGCGCTGCGCTTGGAAGGAACCGGTTATAAAAATTAACCATTCCCAAAAACTCCTGCAGCGCTTTGACCGTTTGAGGTTGGGGAAAATTTGTTATTGCGCGTACTTTATCGGGCAGGGGAACCGCTTCTTCTGGCGAAACGCGATGCCCCAAAAAATCAATTTGCACCAAACTGGCACTTCGCTGGGTTAATTATTAACCCGTGCTCTGCCAGCCTCCGAAAAATTGCTGTGAGGTGGCTTTCGTGTTCGTCTTCGGACGTGCTGGCTACCAAAATGTCGTCCAAGTAGACGAACACGAAAGGGAGGTTGCGTAAAACTGCATCCATCATGCGTTTGAAAGTCTGCGCGGCACCCTTGAGACCAAACGGCATGCGCAAAAACTCAAAAAGCCCGAAAAGAGTTATTACCGCTGTTTTGGGTATATCCTGAGCGTGCACTGGGACTTGATGGTAGCCCCGCACCAAATCTATTTTAGAAAAAATGCGCGCCCCCACCAAATGAGCTGAAAAATCTTGGATGTGCGGAATCGGGTAGCGGTCGTGTGCCGAAACGTTGTTCAACCTGCGGAAATCACCGCAAGGTCGCCACGAGCCATCAGCCTTTGGGACCATGTGTAGCGGTGAAGCCCAGTGGCTTTTAGAGCGTCTAATGATGCCCAGTTTTTCCAGGTTGGCGAACTCCTCGAGCGCTATGGCCAGCTTAGCTGAGTCCAAGCGTTGAGCTTTTGCAAAAACGGGCGGCCCGGTGGTAGTGATAAAATGCTCCACCCCGTGTTTAGCCACTGTCGCCGAAAATGTTGGGACTGTGAGTGCTGGGAACTGAGTGAGCAGTGCATGAAACTTACCACCCGCAGCTGTGACATTGGCCTGTGCAGTCGGCGGGGCCACCCGAACTGTGCAGGGAATAGAATGGAAAGAAAGTGCATTAACCAGACGTCTATTAGCAAGATCAACCAATAAACCATGTGAGCACAAAAATTCAGCCCCTAACATGTTGAAACTGACTGCCGCTACAATAAAGGTCCACTCAAATGAACGGCCCTGCAAAGACAGAAGCATAGTCCTCTCACCGAAGGTCTTAATCGCTGAGCCGTTCGCTGCTGACACTGACACCCAGGGAACTTTAGACGGCATCAGCCGTTCCGTGTAGGTAGGCGTGACGAAACTCAGCTGGGAGCCCGTGTCCACGAGGAATTGTTTCCCCGAGTGTGCATCCGTCAGGTAAAGCAGCTTGTTCTCCTCCCCGAGGGTCGCAGCCGCTACCGACCCCCGGTCTTCGCGTTTCCCGGACACTTGAAGTGGCACGGTGGGAGGCACTTGTGTGCCCTCTCTGCAAAACGGCGATGGTAGAAGCACAGGCCGTCATCAGCTCCGCGTCGCCTGGTGCCTGTCGCCACCGTCGTCTGTGTGTCTGGCGCCGCAACCACTGGCCCCAAGCCGTCTCCGGGCGTCGTTCCTAGCTCAGCTGCCGCGGCCGAAACCGTGCTCCGCTTGTGGGCGTCGACGAGTCGCTGCGCCTCCTTGCTCAGCCCATGGTAGTCTCACTTGGCCAATCGGGGTGAATCTGCCAGGGTCACTCTCACCGCTGGCGGCAGGGTCCAAAGGAAAAGGTGGGCGAAAATAAATTCGCCATCCTCGGAGTCTTTCAGCCTCAGCATTTTCACCATCAGGTCTGCAGTTCTGTCGTTCTCCGACTCCGTCAACGTTAGGAGCCCTTCTGCTCACTGTTGTACCGAAGGGGTGAAATGGCTGATCAGCGCATCCTTCAATGTGCTGTACTTGTCACTGTCCGGTGGGTGATTGACCAGATCTTCCACCCTCTGGACCGTGTGGCTGTCCAGCTTCGCCACCACATGGTAGAATTTCGTGTCATCCTTCGAGACTGTCCGGAGGTTGAACTGCGCCTCGACTGCGCTAAACCAGGAGCGCGGACTATGCTGCCAGAAATCAGGCAGCCGGAGCGTGGAGGCAGCCATCAGGCTGGCTTCTGCTGAGCTCCGCTCAGGAGAGTTCTCTCTGCTCATTCTTTGTCGTAAGGTCACCAGTGTAGAGGATGTGCTCAATGATGAGGCTGAGTTTTATTTCTCAGGTCCAGCTTTATTAACAGAACACATACTCCAACATTCTCAAAGTAGTAAAAGAGGCAGAACAATATCACATCACACTCTTATACTTCTGGAGCATCGAAACTTAAGTCACATGGTGCTTCAGCAAACACACAGTCACATGGTACTTAATCCCAGTCACAATGCAACTCTTTGATCTTTCACCATTGTCTCTTATTCTTCGATGATCCGGAAATCCCTCTGGGGCATCTTCTCTGAGACAAAGGCCAAAACTCACACCTCCTCGTTATCTCCTGCAGACCTCTGCAGATCCAGACCTTTTTGTCCCTCAAGACGTGAAGCCCCAATAAACATACAGCAATACACTTGTGGAAAATATGAACCCAACATATGTGCCACATTCCCTCCCTTTTATTGAACATAAGACAAGAGTCTAAAGCAGTGGCGGATTACACTGTAGACTTCCGGGTGGCCGCTACTGAAGTGGGATGGGAGGACGCCTCCCTTTGTAGTATATTTATTAGGAGTCTCAGTTCTAGCCTTCGGGATGAGTTAGCCCCTTTGGAAAAGCCAACTAAGTTGCCTTTTGCATTAGCCTGGATAATAGACTGAGGGAATGAGCAGCAGAATGCAGGACCTATGGGCGGTCAGGGGAACCATCTTGCCACTCCCCACAACCCTCGCTTTTGGCTTTACCGTCTTCTGAACCCTCAGAACTCATGATGGTAGGACACTCTAGGTTATCTGTGGCGGAAAAACGGTGTTGCCGCGAGCTTGGGTTGTGTCTTTATTGCGGGAGCGAGGAGCATGAGGTTGTGTCTTGTCAGCTTCAGCCAAAAGAGGGAGTCCATGCGTCGCAGTAGGGGGTCTCACGGACTCATCCCAGCCTAATCCCCGATCTAGTTTACTTCTTCCCATTAGGTTCATACACAAGCACACAGAAATTCCTACACGGGCTTTAGTTGACTCCGGGGCTGGGCAAAGCTTTATCTCTAGAGACCTGGCAACCCAACTGGGGCTTCAATGCATTCCCCTGAAGTCTCCACTTCGGCTGATCGCGTTATCTAATGCCCCCATGGCTTCAGTGTCTCATCAGACTGCTTCATTGTCCAATATTGTGTCTGGCAATCATCGAGAAGAGCTATCATTCTTTGTGTTGCCCATCTCGACGTCTTCGGTCATCCTGGGCTACCCGTGGCTACGCCTCCACAACCCAGCGATTGATTGGAGCTTGGGAAGTATTAAATCTTGGAGCTCATTCTGTCTCAACACCTGTCTCCAGTGTCGCCTGTCTCTGCGTGCTCACTGTTGGTAACCCTAGGGGTTCCCACCGCTCCCCCTCCCGACCTGCCTAAAGTGCCTCCTGAGTATCATGACCTCGGCGCCGTGTTTAGCAAGTCCCAGGCCCTGTCCCTTCCCCCCCACTGGCCTTTTGATTGTGCCATAAACCTCCTCCTGGGGGCTCCACTCCCATCCAGCTGGCTGTATAGTCTTTCCCCGCCAGAGCGGACTGCGGCAGATGCTTACATCAAGGAGTCCCTGAGTTCAGGCATAATTCGCCCATCCTCTTCGGCGGTGGGGGCAGGGTTTTTCTTTGTGGGAAAGAAAGATGGTTCGCTGAAGTTGTGCATCGACTTTAGAGAGCTGAATAATATTACCATCAAGGATAAGTACACCCTTCCACTGCTTAATTCTGCCTTTGACTCGCTCCAGGGGGCGTCTTGCTTTACCAAGCTGGATCTGCGCAATGCCTACCACCTAGTGCAGATCCGTGAGGGGGATGAGTGGAAGACAAGTTTCCGTACCCCTAGTGGTCACTTTGAATATCTTGTTATGCCGTTTAGCCTGACCAATGCACCTGCTGTTTTTCAGCGGCTCATCAATGATGTGCTGAGAGACTTTCTGAATGTGTTTGTGTTCGTATACCTGGATGACATTTTAATCTTCTCCCGTTCTTTAGAGGAGCACCGGGCACACGTTAGACATGTTCTACAGCAGCTGTTGGAGAACCAGTTGTTCGTCAAAGCTGAGAAATGTGAGTTCCATACATCCAAGACGTCCTTCTTCGGTTTTATTATCTCGAATAAGGAGATCCTTCCGGACCCGGGCAAGATTAAGGCGGTGATTGAGTGGCCAGTTCCGTCCTCCAGGAAACAGCTTCAGCAGTTCCTGGGGTTTGCCAACTTTTACCGTTGATTCATCAGGAATTACAGCAGCTGGGGCCTTCCTCTGACATGCCTTACTTCCACGAAAGTCCCCTTCCTGTGGTCGGAGGAGGAAGCTACGGCCTTTGCGGACCTAAAGAAGCAATTCTTGGAGTCACCCATTCTGGTGCAGGTGGATCCGAACCTGCAGTGTCTTGTGGAGGTGGACGCCTCGGATTCTGGTGTGGGGGCTGTCCTCTCTCAGTGTTCTCCAACGGATGGTAAGGTCCGGTTATGTGCCTTCTTCTCCCGACGGCTGTCCCCGGCAGAGCGCAACTATAGCATCGGTGACAGGGAATTGCTGGCTGTGAAACTGGCTCTGGAGGAATGGTGCCATTGGCTGGAGGGGTCCTCGCAGCCGTTCGTGGTTTGGACAGATCATCGGAACTTGGAGTACCTCAGGACGGCCAAATGGTTGAATGCCCGCCAGGCCTGCTGGTCCCTGTTTTTTGGTTGGTTTGATTTTACCATCATTTATTGCCCGGGGTCCAAAAATACCAAGCCAGACTCTCTCTCCAGGCAATTCGCCACGGATGCCTTGGAACCTGAAGACCATCCTATCGTCCCTGCCTCCTGTGTCGTAGGCGCCCTCTCGTGGGGAATTAAGGAGAAGGTTCTGAAGGCCAAGGAGATGGAAATGGACCCGGGTGGGGGGCCAGCGGGAAGGTTGTTTGTTCCATCGGCCATCCGGTGTGATGTCATTCAATGGGCCCACTCCTCCAAGTTTGCCTGCCACCCTGGAAGACGACGCACGGAGGAATTGTTACAACGCTCGTTTTGGTGGCCCTCTCTCCAAAAGGACGTTGGGGAGTATATCCAGGCCTGTCCTCAGTGTGTCACCGGGAAGTCCCCTTCGTCCCCGCCGGCAGGGCTGCTCCACCCTCTTCCGGTTCCTGGCAGGTCCTGGTCCCATGTGGCGTTGGATTTCGTCACTGGCCTCCCTTCTTCCAACAATCACACTGTGGTCCTCACCCTAGTGGACAGATTTTCCAAGGCAGCTCATTTTGTTCCCCTCCCGGGTCTGCCTACGGCTAGGGAGATGGCTGACCTATTGATCCAACATGTGGTGAGACTTCATGGGATCCCCTTGGACATCGTCTCTGACCGGGGACCCCAATTCATTTCCCAAGTGTGGAGGTTGTTTTGTAACGGCCTTGGGGCCAAGGTGAGCCTGTCGTCCGGGTACCATCCGCAGTCCAAAGGCCAGTGCGAACAAGCCAACCAGGAGCTGGAAGTGGCGCTGCGGTGTGTGGCTTCTTCCAATTTGACTGCATAGAGTTCCTTCCTACCATGGATCACGTATGCCCACAACTCAACGGTGTCTGCAGCCATAGGTATGTCCCCATTTCAAGCTTCTCTTGGGTATTCTCCCCCTTTGTTTCCTGAGGAGGAGGGCGATATCGCCGTGCCATCAGTTCGGGCGCACCTGAGACGCTGCCGACATCTGTAGAGGGCAACCCAGGCTGCGCTACATCGTACAGCTGAATGCAACACTGCAGTGGCCAACCGTCGTAGAACCCCAGCTCCATGGTACCACGTGGGCCAGCAGGTTTGGCTTATTCCCCTTCCTCCTGGCGGCGGACTTCCAGCCCGTCCTCCTCACCACAACTCCCACAAACACTCTCCTGCTGGAGCCATTCCGCCATCTGAAGAGCACTGTCCCCCTGGCCACAGCCACCGTGCTGAACCGGAGCTTCTCACCATCTGTTCTCACAGTAAGCAACAAAGTAACTGTGTAACTCCAGCTGTGATGCCCAGTGATCCCATCTCTCCGTGTGTCTCCAGGGTTGCCAGGCCATATGATGTCTCGCTCAGCTCCCGGCAGTTCCAGCCCGCATTGCACCACATAATCACACATTGGTTGTTAATAAACTTAATTGTATCAGTTCGGAGTCTGTGTCTCTTCTCTGGGTCAACAAACCATGTCAGGCAGCAGTTCAAGCAGAGAAGCCCAGACTACGACAGGCTTCCTCTGGTCCATGTTTAGTGTGGTACACACCATGTCACCAAACAGCACAGTGACTACTTGTCACCCTTTAAATAGGCAGACTGACTGATTACAAGTTTGTAGACACCTGTGATGTTAAATAGAGGACACATCTTGGTAGAACATGTCCCTATGGTCACATTATTTTCAATCTTTTCTAGGGGTACCATCATTTTTGTCCAGGCCTGTTTCATGAGTTTGTTTTTTAAAATAATTCTGTTGAGCCACAATTCAAAAGCATTGTCTGATTTTCATTGGTTAATTTTCATAGAATTTTTATTTATTACCACTTTTGTCAGATTCAAGTTATTTCTGTGACCATTGTGGGTTTTTCTTTCATTACCAGAGGGGTACCAACAATTTTGTCCACGTGTGTAAATAAAGTGAGTTGAATTGAATTGAATTGGGGACAAGCTCCTGCCCCAAGTAGAGGAGTTTAAGTATATTGGGGTCTTATTCATGAGTGAGGGGAGAATGGAGCAAGAAATTGACAGACGGATCGGAGCAGCACCTGCAGTGGTGCGGACGTTGTACCGGTCTGTTGTGGTGAAGAGGGAGCTTAGTTCTAAGGCAAAGCTGTTGATTTACCAGTCAGTATACATTCCTACCCTCACCTATGGTCATGAGCTTTGGGTAATGACCGACAGAATGAGATTGCAGACACAAGTGGCTGAAATGAGCTTTCTTTGTAGGATTGCTGGACTCACCCTTAGAGATAGAGTGAGAGGCTCAGAGTGGAACCGCTGCATCTCCACATCGAAGGAGCCAGTTGAGGTGGTATGGGCATCTGATCAGGATGCCTCCTGGACACCTCCCACTTGAGGTGTTTCTGGCACGTCCAACTGGGAGGAGACCCCAGGGCAGACCCAGGACATGCTGGAGAGACTATGTCTCCCAGCTGGTCTGGGAATGTCTTGGTATCCTCTCTGAAGAGCTGGAGCAGGTGGCTCGGGAGATGGAAGTTGGGCTTCTCTGCTTGAACTGCTGCCTTCATGACCCGGACCTCCGGAAAAGTGAGAGAAGATGGATGGATGTAGAACTGAATATTTTACTTAAGATCACGAAATTTAAGAATTTTATTGTAGCTGCCACCAAAGGGTCTGGAAAAAACCTATCTAGACAGAAACTAGAGGGCACTCAGAGAGCACATACTTCCACCAAGGCCCCTCCCTTCATTTGTTCATCTGTCCATATGTCCATCCTTCCATACATAGGGCCTTGGTGGAGGTATGCTCAAATGGATCACCTCTATAATCTAATGGGTTCATTTGTTGCCCAACAGCCACCGCTGGTGAAAATTTCATGCAAGTCTGTCCAGTAGTTTTTGTGTAATCCTGCTAACAGAAAGACCAATGCTGGCAAATCATAACCCTCCACCATTCCTTGGAGATCAAAAAATGATAAAATAGATTTTGAGATAAAATGCCTGCATTCAAGGATAGAAGGAAGACGATATCTGTTCAGGAAATAAAAAGGCACATTAAAAATAAGATTCAAAGATTTTTATTTGTCAATACTATACTGTATGTACAGGACATGCAGGAGAATTGAAATGGCATCTCTCTCTCTTCTCTTCGCAATATCAAAAAAGGAATAAGGCTGGAAAAACACCAGCAGTCTATGTACAGTAATGCTACCTGTAGTGCAAATAAAGATAAAGGATAAAACCCAGCAATTCTATATACAGAAAAGTAGAGCAGTAATACTCATAGTACCAAGTTCAATGCGGTAGTGTAGGTGCAGACAGTGACAGATACAGCTGTGGACAAAATTGTTGGTACCCCTCTGTTAATGAAAGAAAAACCCACAATAGTCACAGAAATAACTTGAATCTGACAAAAGTGGTAATAAAAATTTAAAGGTCAGAATCAGAATCAGAATAAAGTTTATTGCCAAGTACATTTACAAGTAAACAGCAGGTAAACGTACGAGGAATTTGACTTGACATTGGAAAGCGCCTGATAGGAGGATCCCAATGACGCGGCAAGCCATGAAGGCGCCTGTCAACAGAGGAGAATAGAGGGCAAAGGTCAGGAACAAAACAATAGGTAGAGAGAAAAAAATCATAGTTAATCAGAATAATGCTCTTAAGTGAGCCGAATTATGATCACCAGAAAAAAAAACCCTCGATGAACAATTAGCAGACAATATATCACACTTAACATACAGAGCAGTAGAGAGCAGTGAGTGATTGTTTTCGTCAATATAATGAGTCAGTCATGTGTTTGTGTTGGATGCAGAGGTGGTGGTTATCAGTTGCTGGTGAAACAGTAGAGGTCTCTCTCTCAGCAGATGTTATGACTAGTGTCTGAAAGTCAGAGGCAACATGTCCTTGGCATGGCAGATGGAATTTCTCTGTGAGTCAGACATAAGGCTGTCCTTGGGAGATCAGATACTGTTTGCCAATGTTTGTGAAGGGGAAAGTCGACATTTATGCTGATATCATTCATCAGGAGGACTGAGTGCTGAGGGCGCCGAAAACAGGGTGGAATAGCACTAACTTCAAAGAAAAAACTTTCTATTCTCTTACGGATTCAGTGCTCCAAATCCACCATCATTGCCAGGCTTTGAAATCAATTCCTGGACAGCTCTTAGCGTGATCGTGATGTATTCCATCTTCCTATACAGTTCTCCATTGGCCGCAGTCAGAGTCCTGCCCAGCTGGTCAAATTGATGAGAGAGCTTCGCCGGGTCCGCTTTTTGATAAGCTCTGTCCATCTTCTTTAATTTGCGGTACACCAGAACAATCCCAAAGCCGATCAGTAGAAGTCCGGTGACCGTTGCTCCAAATAGATATAGATCTTCTATATCTTCAATTGAAAGATCGCACAGACACAAGAGTTTCCAATTGCTTGTATCCTTAATATAACCCGCAGCAGCAGTCCCTGCGGGACAAATAGGCTCCCCCGGACCTTATTTCCTCGTTGAAAAAACAGTGTCGATTGCGTTCAAAGCCCAGCTTATTAAATCCATAATTTTGTTAAGATGAATCACCAGTAGAGAGCCACGCAGACACAGACAATAGCAAGCTGGGATCCAGTCAGTTAGGGAGGGAGAGACAGGGAGCGGGAGCAGAAGAAAAAGCGGCTGCTCTCTTTGGAGGGCGGGAAGTAGGATGTAGGAAAGGTAAAGGCTATAAGTTAAAGGTAAAGGCTATAAGACCATCTCCAAGCAGCTTGATGTTCCTGTGACTACAGTTGCACATATTATTCAGAAATTTAAGATCCACGGGACTGTAGCCAACCTCCCTGCACGTGGCCACAGGAGGAGACGGATAATACGAATGGTAACAAAAGAGCCCAGAACAACCTCTAAACACGTTCATGGTGAACTCCAAGGTCAAGGTACATCAGTGTCAGATTGCACCATCCGTCGTTGTTTGAGCCAAAGTTGACTTCATGGGAGATGACCAAGGAGGACACCACTGTTGAAAACAAATCATAAAAAAGCCAGACTAGAATTTGCCAGACTGCATGTTGACAAGCCACAAAGCTTCTGGGAGAATGTCCTATGGACAGACGAGACAAAACTGGAACTTTTTGGCAAGGCACATCAGCGCTATGTTCACAGACGCAAAAATGAAGCATACCAAGAAAAGAACACTGTCCCTACTGTGAAACTTGGAGGAGGTTCTGTCATGTTCTGGGGCTGCTTTGCTGCGACTGGCACAGGGTGTCTTGAATCTGTGCAGGGTACAATGAAATCTCAAGACTATCAAGGTATTCTAGAGAGAAATGTGCTGCCCAGTGTCAGACAGCTTGGTCTCAGTCGCAGGTCATGGGTCTTGCAACAGGATAATGACCCAAAACACACAGCTAAAAACACCCAAGAATGGTGTTTTTAAAACATTGGACATTGGACTATTCTAAAGTGGCCTTCTTTGAGCCCTGATCTAAATCCTATTGATCATCTGTGGAAGGAGCTGACACATGCCGTCTGGAGAAGGCACCCTTCAAACCTGAGACAACTGGAGCAGTTTGCTCATGAGGAGTGGGCCAAAATACCTGCTGAGAGGTGCAGAAGTCTCATTGACAGTTACAGAAATCGTTTGATTGCAGTGATTGCCTCAAAAGGTTGTGCAACAAAATATTAAGTTAAGGGTACCATCATTTTTGTCCAGGCCTGTTTCATGAGTTTGTTTTTTAAAATAATTCTGTTGAACCACAATTCAAAAGCATTGTCTGATTTCCATTGGTTAATTTTAATAGAATTTTTATTTATTTCCACTTTTGTCAGATTCAAGTTATTTCTGTGACTATTGTGGGTTTTTCTTTCATTAACAGAGGGGTACCAACAATTTTGTCCACAGCTGTATGAATATGTACCCAGACAGTATATTTTGTATTTAAATCAACAGTGTTGTTGCCACCCTCAGTAATGATTGATATTGTCCTACTTGTATAATGGAGGGGACGATTTATTGTGCAAGGTTGCTCGATTAGGTGCTGGGGGATGATTGTGTTGAATGATGAACTGAAGTCCAAGAACAGCATTCGCACGTAGGAGTTCTTTGAGTCCAGGTGGGTGAGGGCTGGATGGAGGGCAGCAGAGATGGCATCTGCTGTGAATCTGTTTGACCTGTATGCAACCTGAGATGGGTCGTTGCAGGGAGGGTGGACTTCAATTCATGGTGGTGTGTTTTATTAAAAGTGATTATGTGTGATTAGTTCTCTGATTCATCACTCTATATCTTGGAGTTGGAATGGTGATTGACAAGATGGCGCCTCTGTTTGGCCTGGCTACTGCCTCTCTTCGTCTGTGTTGTCTGTCGCTATTTGTCATTTTTGTTGTTTTATCAATCCTATCACTAAATGAATGTGTCTTCGCTACACTGAAATATGATCGACAGTCGTATCGGATGAAACTGTCTATGGAAAGATCATTTGACTCTCGGGAGGGCTACAAACAAACTTTTCTGCCCCATTTGTGTGTTCTCCCTCCTCACCTGAGTACCGGCTTCTCTTCGCAAGCTGGTGTCTTGGTAAGCCTGGGAAGAAGCCTAGGAGACGGGGTTGCAGAGCTAGCTGTCAAGCTAAGAGGAGACGAGCCCTCCAGACTGAGGGTTTCTGGTTTGGTCACCGTGAACGCACCCGGTGTCTGCTGCGGGTTCCCATCCAGGATGTGACTACAGATGCTCCTCTGCAGCTGCTGAATTGCTGTCCCGTCTCACAAACACTTACAGTGGGGGAAAAAAAGTATTTAGTCAGCCACCAATTGTGCAAGTTCTCCCATTTAAAAGATGAGAGAGGTCTCCAATTTTCATCATAGGTATACCTCAACTATGAGAGACAAAATGAGGAAAAAAAATTCCAGAAAATCACATTGAAGGATTTTTAATGAATTAATTGGTAAATTCCTCGGTAAAATAAGTATTTGGTCAATAACAAAAGTTCATCTCAATACTTTGTTATATACTCTTTGTTGGCAATGACAGAGGTCAAACGTTTACTGTAAGTCTTCACAAGGTTTTCACACGCTGTTGCTGGTATTTTGGCCCATTCCTCCATGCAGATCTCCTCTAGAGCAGTGATGTTTTGGGGCTGTCGCTGGGCAACACGGACTTTCAACTACCTCCAAAGATTTTCTATGGGGTTGAGATCTGGAGACTGGCTAGGCCACTCCAGGACCTTGAAATGCTTCTTACAAAGCCACTCCTTTGTTGTCCGGGCGGTGTGTTTGGGATCATTGTCATGCTGAAAGACCCAGCCACGTTTCATCTTCAATGCCCTTGCTGATGGAAGGAGATTTTCACTCAAAACCTCACGATACATGGCCCCATTCATTGTTTCCTTTACACTGATCAGTCGTCCTGGTCCCTTTGCAGAAAAACAGCCCCAAAGTATAATGTTTTCACCACCATGCTTCACAGTAGGCATGGTGTTCTTTCTCCTCCAAACACAACAAGTTGAGTTTTTACCAAAGAGTTCTATTTTGGTTTCATCTGACCATATGACATTCTCCCAATCCTCTTCTGGATCATCCAAATGGTCTTTAGCAAACTTCAGATGGGCCTGGACGTGTACTGGCTTAAGCAGGGGGACACGTCTGGCACTGCAGGATTTGAGTCCCTGGCGGCGTAGTGTGTTACTGATGTAGCCTTTGTTACTTTGGTCCCAGCTCTCTGCAGGTCATTCACTAGGTCCCCCCGTGTGGTTCTGGGATTTTTGCTCACCGTTGTCGTGATCATTTTGACCTCACGGGGTGAGATCTTGCGTGGAGCCCCAGATCGAGGGAGATTATCAGTGGTCTTGTATGTCTTCCATTTTCTAATAATTGCTCCCACAGCTGATTTCTTCACACCAAGCTGCTTACCTATTGCAGATTCAGTCTTCCCAGCCCGGTGCAGGTCTACAATTTTGTTTCTGGTGTCCTGTGACAGCTCTTTGGTCTTGGCCGTAGTGGAGTTTGGAGTCTGACTGTTTGAGGTTGTGGACAGGTGTCTTTTATACTGATAATGAGTTCAAACAGGTGCCATTAATACAGGTAACGAGTGGAGGACAGAGGAGACTCTTAAAGAAGAAGTTACAGGTCTGTGAGAGCCAGAAATCTTGTTTGTTTGTAGGTGACCAAATACTTATTTTACCAAGGAATTTACCAATTATTTCATTAAAAATCCTTCAATGTGATTTTCTGGATTTTTTTTTTCTCATTTTGTCTCTCATAGTTGAAGTATACCTATGATGAAAATTGGAGACCTCTCTCATCTTTTAAGTGGGAGAACTTGCACAATTGGTGGCTGACGAAATACTTTTTTGCCCCACTGTATGTCCAGGACGTTTGTGGATGGGATCATGGTTTTGCCATCAGGGTCTTGGGTTGTCCTGCCTGACCAGAGGCAGACGGCCCAGTGCAGTTGTAAGTCACATGACCGCATCAGGTGTTTGCTATCAGTTTCACTTTGATCAGCTGTGAGCGCAGCTGAGCTGTTGCCCATCCGGATGCCGTTACTCAATGCTCGCTCCATTTCTAACACATCCCTCACTCTTCATGAACTTTTCTTGAGAGAGGATATGGATTTTATGTTCCTGGTGGAAACGGGGCAGAGAGAAAATGAGTTTTTCCACCTGAAAGAGCTCTGTCCCCCTGGCTGCTCTGTTATCAGGACTCCCTGGATTGCGCGGCATGGTGGAGGACTTGCTGTGGTATACCGGGACAGCCACCTGTGCAGACTAGTAAACTCTGAGCCCTTCTCCTCCTTTGAGTCTCCGATAATAAAAGCTGGGACCTTTAATGCCTTTTATTGTGTTTTAATTTACCGTCCTCCTGGTCCTGGACGCGTCTTTCTTATGGATTTTACAGACTTTTTATCTTCTCTTATTGAATTGGAGAGGGTTTTAATCATTGGTGATTTTAACATTCATATTGATGATGCTACATGTAACACAGCTGTTGACTTTTTATCCATCACTCATTTTTATAACCTCATCCAGCATGTTTCGGGCCCTACACACGCTGAGGGTCATACCTTGGACCTCGTTTTTTCTTTGGGCTTGAATATTGAAAATGTGTGTGTGGATGACTTCCAGATCAGTGAGCACAGCTGTGTGCTTTTTAATGTTAACTTCCCTGTGAACCCTCCCCCTCTGTTTCTGCTCTGGAGCGTTTGTGGAATATATGGCGAACAGCTCCCTAGTATCTGCAACATGGATTTCCTCTCATATCTCGCACTGCTGCTTTCTGTGTTCTGGCTCTTTGTCTCTGAGGTAAACGCGTTCGGCTCCATGGCGAGCAGAATAGCGGGCAGAATACAATATTCCAGGGACGTGTTGCTGCGCTTTAACACAGCTGGTGCAGAGTCTCTGATTGCGCCCAAATTTCATCTGCCGGACTTTATTTTGAGAGACGGTCACAGCGGTGAAAAAAGAAGCGGCAGGAGGAAGCGTGGAAGACGTGGAGGTGTGAAATTGCGCCTTAGGAGACGTCAGTTTGGTAACATTCCTCTTCCTTCGATCATTTTTGGGAATGCACAGTCTGTGAGAAACAAGGTGGAGGAAATTCAAGGCAACGTACGTTACCAGAAGGATTTTAAGAACTGCTGCATCATGGCTTTCACTGAATCTTGGCTTACTGCGCATGATCGAGATGCAGACCTGTGGATTGACGGCTTTGGAGCTCCGCTGCACTCGGATCGACAGGAAGAGGTAACTGGGAAGCGTCAGGGGGGCGGAGTATGTTTATACATTAATAAGCAGTACTGCACATCTGTCACGGTCAGAGAGCGCATCTGTACACCCCATGTGGAGCTGCTGTCTGTGTCACTACGCCCCTTTTATTTGCCTCGAGAGTTTCCCCAACTTTTCATCACAACCGTGTACATTCATCCGAGGGCAGACGCTGACTCCGCCTCCAGCACCATCTCTGATGTGGTGCAGCGGCTGCAGTCAATTTCTCCAGAGGCGCCAAACTTCATTCTTGGGGATTTTAACCATGTTTCTTTAAAGAAGACACTTAAAAACTTTCATCAGTATGTCTCCTGCCCAACCAGGCGAAAAAAGACATTGGACCTGTGCTATGGATCCATAGAGAGGGCCTATAAATCACTCCCCCTTCCTCCTTTAGGATCATCAGATCACAACTGTGTACATTTGCTGCCCACATATAAAACTGCTCTCAGAAGAGGCAAGGTGGAGATGAGAGACATTGAGGTGTGGACAGAAGATTCAGAGCACAGCCTCCAGGAATGCTTTGACTGTACAGACTGGAAGATGTTCATAATGGCCTGCGGGGATGATTTGGACTCTCTGGCTGAGCTCACATGCTCATACATGGCTCACTGTCAAAATAAGTTTGTTCCACGTAAACGTGTCAAAATATATCCCAACAACAAACCATGGGTTACTAAATCAGTTAAATCCTGCTTACAGAGGAAAGCTCTTGCCTTTAAACAAGGGTCTGTTTCTGCGCTACAGGTTGCCACCAAGGAGATGAAGGCCGAAATTTTAAGAGCAAAACAGAATTATAAATCAGAGTTGGAAAGCAAGATGGCAGCAAATAAACTTGGTTCGGCCTGGGCCAGTATGAAAACTATTGCAGGCCTTCAGAGCACAGAGCGCAGTAATCGTGTGTTTTTAGATGGTTTTAGTTCAGACACAGAGCTGGCTAATGCTCTTAACTGTTTTTATGGTCGTTTTGACTCCTTTGATTTTAGCACAGAAATCCAAGATTTGAAACAGAAACTCAAAGACAATCAGCACTTTAATATTGAGATGCAGGATGTTAAAAGGGAGTTCCGCGCTGTAAAAGTGAACAAAAGTCAGGGCCCTGATAATATATGTGGACGCCTGGTAAAGTCCTGTGCACATGAACTGAGTCCTATATTTCATTATATTTTCAATAAGTCCTTACAGACACAACATGTGCCTAAGATCTGGAAAGATGCCGTGGTTGTTCCCGTTCCAAAATCCAGCTGTCCTAAAACGGTAAACGACTTTAGACCAGTTGCTTTGACTTCAATTTTAATGAAAATTTTTGAAAAACTGGTCAGATGTGAGGTCCTAAGGCAGACTGAACATGCATTGGATCCTCTGCAGTTTGCCTATAGGCCTCACAGAGGAGTGGAGGATGCCACTGTCACTCTGTTTAACATGCTTTTTAAACATCTGGATTTTAATGGGACACACGCCAGGCTTTTATTTGTGGACTTTTCTTCTGCCTTTAATACAATCCAACCTCATATTTTAGTTGAAAGGCTCCTGCAACAATTTGATTTAAGCAATAATCTGGTGGGTTGGATTCTGGATTTCTTAACCAACAGGACGCAGAGAGTAAGGGTCAATGGCACATTGTCTGACCTAAAGTGCTCTTCTACTGGCTCTCCTCAGGGGTGTGTGTTGTCACCACTACTCTTCATCCTGTACACAAACATGTGTCGGAGCAGACATGACAACAGACACATTATAAAGTATGCTGATGACTCAGTCATTGTCAGTCTCCTCCAGGATGGTGAGAGTGGCCACGGCCCAGTAGTTGATGACTTTGTTCACTGGTGTGAGGATTCCTACCTGCAGCTGAATACAACAAAAACGAAAGATATGATTATTGACTTTAGGAGGAAAACTCCCAGGCACAAAGTCACCATACTAAAAGGCCAGACCACCGAATGTGTACAATCGTACAAATATCTTGGGACAATTATTGATAGTGGATTGAACTTTGAGGTGAACTGTGAAAGGGTGTGCAAAAAGGGTCAGCAAAATTTGCATTGTTTGAGGAAACTTGCACGCTTCCAAATTGACCGAACCATAATGACTATGTTCTATCGGGCTTTTATTGAATCTGTTTTATCCTTTTCTTTAATGTCATGGTTTGGTCAGATAAAACTGAAACAGAGGAAATCCTTGGATCAGGTAGTCAGATGGTCCAGTCGTTTGCTTGGTGAGTCACAGCTGAGCCTGACATCCCTGTACACCAGACAAGTACAGAGGATGGCCGACTCGATTTTAAATGATGACTCCCACCCTTTGCACTGCAACTTTCAGCTTCTTCCCTCCAGACGGAGGTTTGATGTCCCAAAAAGTAGAACCCAGCGCTACAAAAACAGCTTTGTCCCTGCTGCTGTCAAAGAGTTGAACAAGCTATAAAAATTATATTGTACATATTTTATATTTACCTATTTTGTAAGATGTGTGCCTGTGTTTGTGTCTATGTTGAATGTAATTAGTGGCTTGTAAATATGGATGTCACCAACTGCAAAACAAATCTACCTACGGGTACAAATAAAGTAACCTGAACCTGAACCTGAACCTGAAAATGGCAGCAAAAAGGCAGATTATTAACCAAGAGGAAGCAAATGACTTCTCTGATTTGTTTGAGCCACACTTGCTGATGGGAATTAAAGATCCTGATGCCTTCACTCAGACATTTGACAGCCACTGTATGGCTATTTTAGACGAAGTGGCACCAGTGAAATCTGTCTTGCTTCACCTAAAAAGCCTCATCCCTGGATAAATGACTCAGTTCAATCCTTTAGGAGAAATTGTTGTAAGGTAGAACGCTTATGGAAATCCACCCAATTGGAGGTTCACAGACTCCATCTAAGGGAACTTAGAGCCTCCTTAAATGACGTGCTGAGGGATGCCAGGAATCAGTATTTTTCAAAAATAATTTTCACAAATAAGAAAAATCCTAGTCTTATTTGACACAATTAACACTCTTGTCTCACCTACTGCCTCTCTAATTCCTGTGTTCTGTAAAGTAGACAGTAACAAATTTCTTAATTTCTTTGTTGATAAGATCAGAAATATCAGGGAAAATTTTTTTCCATCATCTTCTTTTAACTGTGCCAGTATTATGCCCACACCTTGTACTTGGTCCACTTTTAACCCAGTGAGCCTTCAGGATGTCAGGGCTCTGCTGCAGAAGATGAAACCCTCCTCTTCCC
The DNA here is from genome assembly GCA_020510985.1 of Pholidichthys leucotaenia. NCBI lineage: Eukaryota > Metazoa > Chordata > Actinopteri > Cichliformes > Pholidichthyidae > Pholidichthys > Pholidichthys leucotaenia. The sequence goes on along the minus strand of JAJAQF010000068.1, from coordinate 169,884 downwards.
CTGCTGATGTTCTCCCTATTAAGCTGCTTTTAGCTGTTTTTGAGTCAATTGGTCCTTCAGTTGTTGAACTGATAAACATTTCACTTTCAGCTGGTGTGGTTCTCAGCTCCTTCAAACATGCAGTGGTTGAACCAACTCTTAAGAAGCCGAGTTTGGATCCATCACAGCCAAGTAATTACAGGTCAAACTCTAAACTCCCTTTCATATCAATAATTCTGGAAAAGACAGTGGCTGAGCAGCTTATGTCATTTCCGGCAAATTGTAATATCATGGATAAATTTCAGTCGGGCTTTCGGAAAAATCATTCTACAGAAACACCTTTTGTCAAAGTCTCCAGTGAGATTATAATGGTGGCTGACACTGGTAAATACACAGTTCTGGTTTTATTGGATCTTTCTTCTGCCTTTGACACTGTTGATCATTGTATAATGATCAACAGACTCAAAGAGCTATGGCTGTCTGGTTCTATTTTAAAATGGTTCTCATCATACCTCACTGGAAGAACCTTTAACGTGTCTGTGAATCAGATCTTTTCTGAAATGGCACAGTATTCATGTGGGGTACCACAAGGCTCAGTTTTAGGACCCGTTTTATTTCTAATATACATTTTGCCACTGGGACGGATAATTAGCCAGTTCAAAGACATTTCTTATCATCTTTGCGCTGATGATATTCAGTTGTATTGCTCTTTTAAAAAGTCTGAGTTTCACATGCTGTCATCTTTAACTAACTGCTTGTCTAACATCAAATAGTGGTTAAGTGCAAACTTTTTACAGCTTAACTCAGACAAGACAGAGACATTAATTATCGTTCCTGAAAACAAGATTCCACTTATTAAGCACCACATGGGTACCCTAGATTCTTCTGTCCAGGCGAGTCTTCGGAATCTTGGGGTTAGTTTTAACTTGGCTATGTCTCTTGAGCACCACATTAATCAATTAATTAGAAATTGTTTCTTTTATCTGAAGAATATTTCTAAGTTGAGAACCCTGGTGTTGAAGGTGGAACTTGAGATAATTATTCATGCTTTTATTTCTTCTCGCTTGTACTATTGTAATAGTCTTCTACCTGTCTGAGCCAAAAGCATCTTCAACTCCTCCAGGTTGTTCAAAATTCGGCTGCTAGACTTAACTCACACAAAGAGAAGGGCTCACATTACACTGGTTTTAGCAGCACTTCACTGGCTCCCAGTTGGTTTTAGGATTCAGGTTGTGGCTGTGTATTTGTGCCTACATATGTTTAAGCATAAAAGGGATGCTGAGATTACATATGAGGATTGACCTCACGACTGAAGAGGACAATAGGTCTGGACCACCTGCGGAGGGCAACGAGAGGACAGGGGTGCGATGAAGGGACTTCCCGACTCCAGGAGGCAGGTGGAGGACTGAAGGCTGGAGAGGGGACAAATGTCAATAAGGGGTTTTAACGGGGATATGTTACCCTTCCTTTGTGTGATGCAGTTGTGTGAAAAGCGTTTGTGTGAAATGGTATAAATGTGAAGCTTGGATGTAACTCAGTCTCTTTTTGCTCATTGAGAGAAAAGGCTGGGAATGGATGCTTGAATAAATCTGAATTAAAAAGCAATTCAGCCTCTTTATTCCGCACTTCCCACATTAGTGACCCATAGACGTGGAGAATGCCTGGAGATCTCCGAGTCCCGGGCTCGCTGGAGTCCACCCTGGCGAGCGCCGT
>JAJAQF010000068.1:148978-165112 GCA_020510985.1 Pholidichthys leucotaenia | reverse complement strand
AAAATGAAGACTTTGGAGTGGTTTAGTCAAAGTTCTGACCTGAATCCCATTGAGATGCTGTGGCATGACCTTAAGAAGGCGGTTCATGCTAGAAAACCCTCCAATGTGGCTGAATTACAACAATTCTGCAAAGATGAGTGGGCCAAAATTCCTCCATAGCGCTGTAAAAGACTCATTGCCAGTTATCGCAAATGCTTGATTGCAGCTGTTGCTGCTTAGGGTGGTCCAACCAGGTATTAGGTTTTGGGGGCAATCACTTTTTCACACAGGGCCAAGAAGGTTAGGATTTTTTCCCCCCTTAATAGTAAACTCTTTAATTTAAAAAGTGCATTTTGTGTTTACTTGTGTTATCTTTGTCCATCCATCCATCCATCCATCTTCTACTGCTTTTCCAGAGGTCTGGGTCGCGGAGGCAGCAGCTCAAGCAGAGAAGCCCAGACTTCCCTCTCCCCCACCACGTGCTCCAGCTCTTCAGAGAGGATACCAAGGCGTTCCCAGACCAGCTGGGAGATAGTCTCTCCACCGAGTCCTGGGTCTGCCCTGGGGTCTCTTCCCAGTGGGACGTGCCTGAAACACCTCAAGTGGGAGGCGTCCAGGAGGCATCCTAATCAGATGCCCATACCACCTCAACTGACTCCTTTCAATGTGGAGGAGCAGCGGTTCTACTCTGAGCCTCTCCCGGATGACTGAGCTCCTCACGATCAGTCCGCCAAGGTCTCCACCTTTGGCCGCCACCTAATCCACATAGCACCGGACCCCCATGATCCCTCCTGCAGGTGGTGAGCCCACTGGAGGGCGGACCCATGTAACTCCTTCGGGCTGAGCCCGGCCGGGTCCCATGGGTGGAAACCCGGCCACCAGACGCTAGCCTTCGAGCCCCTCCCCCAGGCCTGGCTCCAGGGTGGGGCCCCGGTAACCCCATACCGGGTGGGGTACACTGAATCCTTGATATACAATTTATCATGAGAGTCTGTTGGATCGTTCTTTGTCTGGCCCTTCACCCAGGACCAGTTTATCTTGGGTGACCCTATCAGAGGCAAATTGCCCCGGACAACATAGCTCCTGGGATCACTGGGGCACACAAACCCCCCCACCATGATAAGGTGACGATCCATGAGGGGGTGTTATCTTTGTCTAATATTTAAATTTGTTCGATGATCAGAAACATTTAAGTGTGACAGACATACAAAAACATGAGAAATCGGGAAGGGGGCAAACACTTTTTCACACCAGTGGATTTACAAGCAGCACATGGTATGCACCTAGCGTGGGCATGTGGCAAAGAGGCCATAAGCTGGTGCCCATCTGGTCACCACACTGCACTTCACAGTAAAGTGCCATCACAACATTCTCTCCCCCCTTTAGACAAAACCACTCACACAATTCAAACCCCAATTTGGAACCCAAATCACACTCTAAAATAACTTAAATTGATTTACTAAATTGGCCTAACGCACTCACTCAAAACAACCTAAAACAGAGCTGGTGGGTGGACTGCCACACAACCCTCAAGGCATGATGGATTATTCTGCCACCAAATTAAACTAAAAGTCCTTCATTTCAAATTTTAAAAATATCTGCCATGTTCCTAAACTAAATCAGAATCAGAATCAGCTTTATTGGCCAAGTATGCACAACACATACAAGGAATTTGACTCTGGCTAAAAACTTGCTCTCATTGTTCAGGTGGAGGATTTAAATAAGATTTAAATAAGGATTCAATGACAACAGAGTATGTACAGTAAATTACAGTCTGTCCAAGTTTCTATAAAAGGATGCAAATATATACAGGAATATATGCAGTTATTTACTCAGACTATCCACACTTTGCAGAAATATATGAAAAAATATACAGTCACACAGTATTTCAATGTGAACTCAGATTCAGTGATATAATGTGAATGAAGTAAAAAGCAGTGTGAGAGTTATGTGCAATGTAAGAATGGATGAAAAGTCATGAGTACAGCAACAGGTAGGACTAGGTGAATGTTAGGAGTTCATCAGAGTGATGGCTTGAGGAAAGAAACTGTTCCTGTGACGGGTGGTTTTGACCTTCAGTGATCTGTAACGTTCATTTAGTTTAATGGCTGCAGCTTCAAAAACACTCCAGTCTGTACAGTCAAAGCAGGCTTGTAACTTCAGCTTTGATTCCTCAGTCCATTTCTTCACAGTCCTTACAACAGACTTGGAAGTTTTTAGTTTCTGTCTGTATGTTGGAATCAGATGGAGCAGACGGTGGTGAGAAAAACTCAGAGTTGCACGGGGGACGGCATGATAGGCGTTTCTTAAAACTGTGTAACAGTGGTCGAGTGTATTTGTGTCCCTGGTGGGACATTTAATATGCTGTCTGTATTTAGGAAGCTCATTTGTGAGATTAGCTCTATTGAAATCACCCAGAATGATAAGCAGAGAGTCTGGATGTTTTTCCTCCACCTCTGCTATCTGGTCAGCGAGGTGCTGCAGGGCCTCCGTTGTACAAGCAGCAGGCGGAATATAAATTCCGACCAGAATAAAGGAGGAGAACTCTCGCGGTGAATAAAAGGGTTTACAGTTTATGAACAGTGACTCTAGGTTAGGGCTACAAAACTTCTTCAACACTGTGACATCAGTACACCAACCTTCGTTTATGTAGAAGCAGATTCCACCACCTTTAGTCTTTCTAGAAAATTCTCGGCTGCGATCAGCGCGAAACAGTTGGAATCGTCCAGGCGAACCGCGCAGCCTTCTGAGTCAATTGTCCAATTACTTTTGGTCCCTTGAAAAAGAGGCGGCTACGTATTAAAGAGCTGTAATTCCTAAACCCTTGCTCCAATTTGGATGTGAATACTCTCAAATTACAGCTGAGAGTCTGCACTTTAAGTCCATATTGATTATATAATTGTATCCTGAATATGTTTTCATAAACAGCTAAAATAACAAAACTTGTGTCACTGTCCAAATATTTTTGGGCCTAACTGTACATATACAACCCCATAACATACAGTAACATGCACATAAAACACACAAAATTCTAAACAAAGTGCTACCACACAGTCACTTGGGTGGAAAAGTTGGAACTTGCGTGGGGGAACCCAGGGCAGCCCCTCAGCAGGCGTGCCCCTGGAGGCAGTAAGCCCCCGGAGTGATGGCTGATCTTCTGGACGACAGAGCCCGGATCCCACACCGCCATCACCGACTCCTGTCCAGCCTCACTACCTGGAGCGTTCTCCTGGACACGCCACAGCTGGTTGGCATGCCTCATTGAGCCATTGGACAACCGGAAGCACGCTGCTCCCATCTTCGCCACTATCAGCAGACATGCTTGATGTTTTGTTGGCTGTCGTTTGGCCCATTTTCGCCGTGGATGTTCTTCACCCCGAACCCGAACCAAGTCCATAACCCGAAGTGGAATTTTATTTGGCCCGATGTGCTGCTGCTGAGCATGCAGTAACTCCATGCTCGTCGGTCTGGCCCTGTCCTCTTCTATAAACGTTGTAGTGTTCACCACTGTAGCTGCAGACCCCCCACCCAACTGCGGCCAAGGACCAGAGGCATCTGGGGCTAGCAGACTGGTGTCACTCGCCGACACAGGTGCCTTGCCGCCACGCTTGGTACCCCTCTCTACCATGTCCCGAACGCCAGCACTGAGACCCTCCTGCACCGAACCTGAGTGAAACTGGTCCCGCTTGACTGCCGTGGCATCCGTTAGCTCTTTGTACTGTTCGCTCCCAGTATCCGTCGGGGGTGAGTGGGGTGATTTCCGCCTTGGGTTTTCCAGGTAAGAGAAATGGCACACGCTGGCATAGTGATTCAAGCGTCCACATCTACTACAACGTTTTCCTCTTGCCGGGCAATTCCTCACTTTATGGCGGTGCATTGCGGACCCACAACCCCTGCAACGGGAGTCTCCCAGGGCAGACCTTTGGCTGGCAGCATTAATTTCCTAACAATCTTTGTACGAGCTATCCTCACTATCAGGGTCCACAACATTAGCTGAGGTGGGCGACTCCAGTGGCTTCTGTGGCTGGCGCCAATTTAGTTCCATAGCTAGCTTATCAATGGCTTCCAACCAGAGAGAGCTAGCTCCATTGCTTTAGCTAACATCAAGTCATTAGGTGCCACCAATAGCCTAGCACGCAGCTCAGCATTGCACGCGTGCTCTGCTAGTTGGTTGTGTACCATCTCATCTTCAAGCGGTCCAAAACGACACTTGCTGGCGAGCTGCTTCAAGTCAATGACATGCTGGCGTCTCTGGCGAAAATGAATTCTCCTAACAGTCACGTTGTCTGGGGTGGAGAAACGTTTAGCTAGCAGCTCTACAACTTGCTCATATGAAACCACCGTGCCGTGTGTCCATAGGACCCTCCGGCCTTCAATACCAAGGTTGTGGACGAGAAGCACCAGCGCTCTCACCTTATCGAGAGACCCGAGATCCAGCGCCGTAATATACGTTTGATAGGCCTCTCACCAATGCGGCCATGGAAGCAGTGGTTCCCCTGGGAGCTCGAGGAAGGGACGAAGTGGTGGAATGCGTGCCTCCATGAGTTAATCCTCGATCGCCAAATGTTCTGTATGGAAAATACCTGGGTGAAGGATGAGGCAAGATGGACTTGGCGAGCACAGCTTTATTGATGAACTATGAATGAATGAATGAATCTGAATGAATAAATCTTTATTTATTTTGGATAGATTAAAAGTAAAGATTAAAAAGAAACAGAATAATATAACAAAGGGGAAAAAAGAAAAAAAAATCCAACAAGGTCAAATTAGACAATAACTCCTCTGATTATCCAGTTCAACATAAGTTATCTGAAATGGGTGATGGCTGAAGCTGCAGCTTATATTGCCCACCCATATTCCATCCAAGAATCCAAAAGAAAAACAAAACAAGAGCGATTACAATTCAGAACAAAGCTAAGACAAAATGTGACAAAAAAAAAACTAAGCAACAACACAACACAGACTGGATATGACAATCCTTATGTGATTTTACATGTCATCTTGTATATATGTTTGGAGTATTTCTTCCTTTAGTTTTTGTTTAAATTGTCCAAGCGTTGTACATGATTTTAATTCAGGTCCAAAATCGTTCCATAATCTGACTCCTTGCACTGAAACACAGTGTTGCTTGGTGGTAGTTCTCACTGAGGGTTTTTGAAATATACATGTTCCTCTGAAATGATATTGTTTCTCCCTTATTTGGAACAGCTTTTGGATGTCTGCCACTGTGGATGTGGATGTCTGTCACTGTAGTATTCTCTGGGCCCCTCCCCAATCTGACCAGTGATGACATGTTTAGCCGCTGGTCATCCTTGAACCGCTGGCTGTCTGTGTGGTGTCCTAAAAATGACGTGGGCTACATTGACAATTGGAGCTCTTTTGGGGGAAAACCTGGTCTTATGAGACGAGACAGCATTCATCCCACTTTGGATGGTGCTTCTCATTTATCGTAACAATCTGGCATCTTTTTTATCCAAATTTCCAAAACCCTGACTACTCAGAGTTGGGACCAGGAAGCAGAGTCGCAGTCTTACACGCCTCTCTGCAGCTCCTCTTCATCCGCCACCCCTCAACTTAGCCCCTGTCTTCCCCATCAGAGAATCGTTGTCTGCTCCCTCCAAAGTAAATAAAAATATAATGTATAAGCATCCCAAAGTGATAAAGCAAAATATTGGTAAAACTCAAATTAAACATAAAGCCTCTAAATTGAATGAATTGGCCTCTGTTCCTCCTCATAATTTAAAAATTAAATGTGGTTTATTAAATATTAGGTCTCTAACTCCCAAGTCTCTGTTAGTCCATGATCTGTTAATTGATCATCAGATTGATTTAATTTCCCTTACAGAGACTTGGTTAGGGCAAGAGGATTATGTTGGTTTAAATGAATCAACTCCCTCTGGTTATTTAAACTGTCAAAATCCCAGAAATTCTGGCCGTGGAGGAGGAGTAGCAACAATTTACCATTCCAAATTACTAGTTAATGTAAAGCAAAAAACATGTTATAATTCCTTTGAGGGCCTGGTCCTCAGTATTGGGCACTTTAGCAATTTTAAGGTTAAACCCAATTTTATTTGCCATAGTTTATCGTCCCCCATCAACCTACTCAGAATTTTTATCCGAATTTGCTGATTTCTTAGCTGATTTTGTGCTGAAATCTGATAGAATAATTATAGTAGGGGATTTTAATATACATGTGGATGTAGATAGTGACTGCCTTAATGTGGCATTTAATTCAATATTAGACTCGATTGGGTTTTCTCAGAAAGTAGGAAATTCTACTCATTACCTCCACCATACATTGGACCTTGTTCTGACATATGGCATAGAAATAGAAAATCTTGTAGTGTCTCCTCATAACCCTGTACTGTCAGACCATTGTCTGTTAACTTTTGATTTTACTATTTCTGACTATTTGGCTCCTAAAGAAAAATATTATTACAGTAGATGCCTCTCAGATGATGCTGTTTCCAAATTTATGCAGATTGTTTCCTCTATGCCATGTGTCAACACAACAGAAATAAGCTATAGACAGGTTACTCCTTCTGTAATTGATAACATGGTGGATAGTGTTTCAGCTTCTCTGCATCAGACTCTAGACTTGGTGGCCCCCTTAAAAAAGAAAAAGTCTAATCAGAGATTTCTAACTCCTTGGTTCAACACAGAAACTCGTAGCTTAAAACAGAAGACTCGTCAATTAGAAAGAAAATGGCGCTCCACTAATTTAGATTAAATCTATTTAGCTTGGAGAAATCATCTTTTAATTTATAAAAAATCTCTTAGAAAAGCTAGAACGAGTTATTACTCTGCATTAATAGAAGAGAACAAGAATAATCCCAGGTTTCTTTTCAGTACTGTAGCCAGGTTGACAGAGTCAGGACTCTGTCAATCCTAGCATTCCTTTAGAGCAATGTTTCTCAAAGTGCGGCCCCCGTGCCAATGGCGGCCCGCGAAAACATTTCTGGCGGCCCGCGGCCAATCTGTTAACGTCTTAACCAATACAGTGATCCCTCGCTACTTCGCGCTTCACCTTTCACGCCCTCAGTGCATCGCGGATTTTTCAAAAATATTCATCAAAAATTCAAAATTGAGAAATAATGGGTGGGCGCTAGCAGAAGGCAGGGAGACTACATTAGACCATCAGGTTATCAACACGGAGAGCAGCACAACTCTCTGTTCGCTGTTCTCGTGTTTGCTCGGCTCGGAAATCTCGCAAGCTGATTGGCCGAGACGTTTCACCCCGCAAGCTGATTGGCCGAGACGTTTCACCCACCTCCTCTCCCTGCCAAGCGCCCATGAAGGGAAGGAAGACCGCATTCATTGCTTTTTATCGCTCGTGTTACTTAGTCTCGCCGCGTGGAACTTTTTGCTGTTCTCTTGTGCCATTTTGTGCGAAATAGTCTTCCCGTCGAGCCACTAGGCCGCCTCCTGCAGCTTCAGCTCTATCGGAAGCTGCCCTCGATGATCCTGAGCCTCCAGCACCTCACGATGAGGCGTCACCTGAGGAGCAGTAAAGCTCTCATTAACCTGTGCTGTAAATCATTTTCATCTTGAGTTACGTATCTTGTTATAAGAATAAAAGAGTTCTAAAAACGTATTTATGTACACTTTGTTTACATCTACGTATGTATGTACACGTACACACACACACGTATCATGTGAGAGAGAGAGAATGAACGTACGTATTATTTATGGATACACATCCATAAATCACACATCCACATCCAGTGTGATTTACACAAATCCCACTGCAGTTAAAAGGTATGTTGACCAAGTAACACATACTGTGTGTGACTTAATGACAAGCAATGGTAAATATGAATAACTATTCGCTAAGCTTATCTTTTCTCCTCTCTCCACCCCACCCCCTCTTTTTCTCTGTCAGGATTTCAAGGGAAATGGTCCTGAGGAAATTTGTCTTGGACATTCATTCACAAAAGCTGCCACATAACACACACACACACACACACACACACACACACACACACACACACACACACACATACTCATACTGTACTTGACAAACTAAAATTGTATTTTCATCAGTCCCAATTTCTTACTGTTAATATGACTTTACCCAAACTAATTAAATCTGATAATTAAAAGGATTACAAATGGAACTGAATTTTCAGTCTTTTTTTTTTTTGCCTCCGTCCCTTTGGTGGCCCTTGGTTCAACTTTGGATTCCCAAATTGGCCCTCACCCATCAAAACTTTGAGAACCCCAGCTTTAGAGCTTACTAGTCAGGACTTTATGAACTTTTTCAATAATAAAATTTCATCCATCAGAGATAAAATCAATCAGATTCTTCCCACAGTTAACTTAAATACTGTAACTACTACAACTCCTTCTATTGATGTCTGTCTTGATGAGTTTACTCCAATCGACCTTTGTGAGTTAGACAAAATAGTTTCCTCATCCAAACCCTCAACTTGTCTTTTAGACCCTATTCCTACCAGGTTATTTAAAGAAGTCTTCCCACTTATTGGTAGCCTTATTCTTCATATAATCAATTCTTCATTAACTTTAGGCCATGTACCGCAGGCTTTTAAAACGGCTGTAATTAAACCCTTACTCAAAAAGCCAACGCTACATCCAGGAGCTTTAGCTAACTATAGACCAATCTCTAATCTCCCTTTCATTTCAAAAATCTTAGAAAGAGTTGTTGCTACGCAATTATTTGACCACCTACAGGGAAATGGTTTACTTGAAGAGTTTCAGTCTGGGTTTAGAATCCATCATAGTACTGAAACAGCCTTAGCGAAGGTCACTAACGACCTCCTCATTGCATCTGATAATGGACTAGTTTCTGTACTTGTCCTTTTAGACCTTAGTGCAGCTTTTGATACTATCGATCATAATATTCTACTTGATAGATTAGAACACTATGTTGGACTTAATGGAACTTCGTTGCAGTGGTTTAGATCTTTTTTATCTGATAGGTTCCAGTTTGTTCATGTAAATAATGAGTTTTCTTTCAACTCAAAGCTCAGTCATGGAGTTCCACAGGGATCTGTGCTAGGCCCTACTCTTTTTAGTTTATATATGCTTCCGTTAGGCAACATTATTAGAAAGCACTGTATACATTTTCATTGTTATGCTGATGACACACAATTATACCTGTCAATGAAGCCAGATGATAGTAATCAATTAGCCAAGTTAGAAGCCTGTCTTAAGGAAATCAAAGCTTGGATGACTTGTAATTTCCTGCTATTAAATTCAGATAAGACTGAAGTCATTCTTGTTGGTCCAAAAAAACCTTAGAAATTCCTTTCCAAATCAAACTTTCAGTTTGGATGCGGTTACTCTTTCTCTTAATAGCTATGTGAGGAACCTTGGAGTTATTTTTGATCAGGATTTGTCCTTCAATTCACATATTAAATTTGTTTCTAAGACTGCCTTCTATCATTTGCGTAATATTGCCAAGATTAGGAGCATCTTGTCTCAGAGTGATGCTGAGAAACTGATCCACGCTTTTGTTAGCTCGAGATTAGATTATTGTAATTCTTTATTATCAGGCTGTCCTAAAACATCTTTAAAAAGTCTTCAGCTGATCCAAAATGCTGCAGCAAGAGTTTTAACAGGTACTAGAAAGAGAGATCATATCTCTCCGGTTCTGGCCTCCCTTCATTGGCTTCCCATAGAGTTTAGAATTAAGTTTAAAATCCTTCTTCTTACTTACAAAGCTCTAAACAATCAGGCTCCTTTTTATTTAAAAGATCTGATACTACCGTATTATCCTAACAGAGTACTCCGCTCCCAAAATGCAGGATTACTTGTAATACCTAGAATCTCCAAAAGTACAATGGGAGGCAGAGCCTTCAGTTATCAAGCTCCTCTCCTGTGGAATCAGCTGCCAATCTGGATTCGGGAGTCAGACTCGATCTCTGTTTTTAAGAATAGGGCTAAAACCTTCCTTTTTGATATAGCCTACAATTAGGGAGGGATCATGTGTTTCTGAACCCTCCCTTAGTTATGCTGCTAATAGGTTTAGTCAGCCAGGGGACCTCCAGTAATACACTGGGCCTCACTCCTTTCCTCACTCTCAATGAAATATTTTTTTTGCTGGTCATTAACATTTGTTTGTTCTCTCCCATAGATTGAGTCCCCATCGTGCTGTTTGCTCTCTACATGTCTGTTCTTTTCTTCTTCTCTATCCCCTCACCCCCCAGCCAGTCGCAGCAGATGACTGCCCCTCCCTGAGCCTGGTTCTGCTGGAGGTTTCTTCCTGTTAAAAGGGAGTTTTTCCTCTCCACTGTCGCCAAGTGCTTGCTCACAGGGGATCGCCTGATTGCTGGGGTCTTTCTGCAACTGTGGGGGTTCCCCCTACAGTTGATAGTGCTATGAGATGACTGTTGTTGTGAAATGGCGCTATATAAATAAAGTTGAATTGAATTGAATTGAATATTTGCGGGCAGTGATAGATTCTTCACTTTAAACATTATTAGTGCAGTTTTAAAGTCAACCAGATCTTTCAACTTGAGAGCTTTTAATTTAAGAAAAAGTGGGTTTGTTGGTTCCCTGTAAGCAGCTTTGTTTATTATTCTAATAGCTCTCTTCTGAAGCATAAAGACTGGATATATGTATGTTTTATATGTATTTCCCCATACTTCAGTACAATATGTCATGTATGGGAGTATTAATGAATGATACAAGGTATATAGTGTGGGTTGATTCAGCAAATATTTCACTCTGTGTAGTATTGCGATTGATTTGGATATTTTACCTTTAATATAATTAATATGTGACTTCCAACACAGTTTATTATCAATTATTACTCCAAGAAATTTAGTTTCGGATACCCTTTCATTCTCTACACCATTTACACTGAGTTTAGATACTAAGTTGTTGTGATGGTTGTTAAAAACTATAAATTTTGTCTTACTTAAATTGAGCGTTAATTTGTTTGAATCAAACCACAGTTTAAGCTTTCCTAATTCCTTTCCGAGTGTATCCAAAAGTTGTTCCAAATTGCTTCCACTGCATAATAGATTAGTGTCATCTGCAAACAATATTAAATCCATTTTTTCCAGAACTTTATATATATCATTTATATACATATTGAATAACAGTGGCCCCAAAACTGAACCCTGTGGGACTCCACAAGTAACCTTCAGTAACTGTGAGATTTTGTTACCAACACATACATACTGATATCTATTCTTTAAGTAACTACATAACCAGGACAGGGCTACCCCCCAATACCATAATTTTGTAGTTTCTTTAATAATAAATTATGATTCACTGTGTCAAATGCTTTTTTAAGATCCAGGAATACCCTAACTGAATACTCTTTATTTTCAATGGCAGTTGATATTTTTTCTATAAATTCCATTAGAGCAAATGCAGTTGTCCTCTTGTGTCTGAACCCATATTGCTGCTCACACAATAAATTATTCTTCAGTATGAAGTTGTCAGTTCTCTCACAGAATATTTTTTCAAGTATCTTGGAAAATTGCGGCAATAGTGAAATTGGTCTATAGTTTGAGAATTCCCCTCTGTCACCCATCTTGTATATCGGAATTACTTTAGCTATTTTCATTGCAATGGGAAATATACCTGTTTGGAGAGACAGGTTACAGATATACATCAGTGGTTTCACTAAGCATTCAATAATAGTTTTGACTAAGAGCATGTCAATACCATCACAGTCCGTAGATGTTTTACTTTTAAACGATTTAACAATTTTAATGACCTCTCTCTCGTCTGTGTTCTTTATGAAAATGGAGTCTTTTATAGCACTGTTATTGCTTATTGTATCACCTGTAGGCGCCGTAATGGGTATTTCTCGAGCCAAATTAGGACCAATGTTAACAAAAAAGTTATTAAATTCATCTGCAGATGAAGCTGCATTCACACTCTGAGTCGTTTTATTATTTTCTGAAAAATTGGTTGGGTAGCTTGTATCTCTGTTTTTATTTCCAAGAATATTGTTAAATATTGTCCATGTACTTTTAATATTGTCTCTGTTTTTCTCCAGTTCTTTACTGTAATAGTCTCTTTTACTACATCTCATTAGAAGATGAGATGTAGTAAAGCCTGTCTTAAGGAAATCAAAGTTTGGATGACTTGTAATTTCCTGCTATTAAATTCAGATAAGACTGAAGTCATTCTTGTTGGTCCAAAAAACCTTAGAAATTCCTTTCCAAATCAAACTTTCAGTTTGGATGCAGTTACTCTTTCTCTTAATAGCTCTGTGAGGAACCTTGGAGTTATTTTTGATCAGGATTTGTCCTTCAATTCACATATTAAATTTGTTTCTAAGACTGCCTTCTATCATTTGCGTAATATTGCCAAGATTAGGAGCATCTTGTCTCAGAGTGATGCTGAGAAGCTGATCCACGCTTTTGTTAGCTCGAGATTAGATTATTGTAATTCTTTATTATCAGGTTGTCCTAAAACATCTTTAAAAAGTCTTCAGCTGATCCAAAATGCTGCAGCAAGAGTTTTAACAGGTACTAGAAAGAGAGATCATATCTCTCCGGTTCTGGCCTCCCTTCATTGGCTTCCCATAGAGTTTAGAATTAAGTTTAAAATCCTTCTTCTTACTTACAAAGCTCTAAACAATCAGGCTCCTTTTTATTTAAAAGATCTGATACTACCGTATCATCCTAACAGAGCACTACGCTCCCAAAATGCAGGTTTACTTGTAATACCTAGAATCTCCAAAAGTACAATGGGAGGCAGAGCCTTCAGTTATCAAGCTCCTCTCCTGTGGAATCAGCTGCCAATCTGGATTCGGGAGTCAGACTCGATCTCTGTTTTTAAGAATAGGGCTAAAACCTACCTTTTTGATATAGCCTACAATTAGGGAGGGATCATGTGTTTTCTGAACCCTCCCTTAGTTATGCTGCTAATAGGTTTAGTCAGCCGGGGGACCTCCAGTAATGCACTGGGCCTCACTCCTTTCCTCACTCTCTATGAAATATTTTTTTTTTGCTGGTCATTAACATTTGTTTGTTCTCTCCCATAGATTGAGTCCCCATCGTGCTGTTTGCTCTCTACATGTCTGTTCTTTTCTTCTTCTCTATCCCCTCACCCCCCAGCCAGTCGCAGCAGATGACTGCCCCTCCCTGAGCCTGGTTCTGCTGGAGGTTTCTTCCTGTTAATAGGGAGTTTTTCCTCTCCACCGTCGCCAAGTGCTTGCTCACAGGGGATCGCCTGATTGCTGGGGTCTTTCTGCAACTGTGGGGGTCCTCCCTACAGTTGATAGTGCTATGAGATGACTGTTGTTGTGAAATGGCGCTATATAAATAAAGTTGAATTGAATTGAATTGAATTATATATGTTAACTTATTTTTGTATGTTTTATACCGCTGCTCTGCTTCTTTTGTCCTTTTCTTTCGAAAAGTTTTATATAATGAATTTTTATTTTTACACACCTTTTGTAATCCTTTGGTTAACCATGGCTTATCGACAAATTTATGTTTAAGCTTTTTCTTTACTAATGGACAATTTTTTTCATAAAGAGTGGTTACAACGTTCATAAATGCGTCATAGGCTTCATTTACATCTGATACATAGACTTTTGTCCAATCCTGCTTCAGCAATTCCTCTTTAAAAGAACTGATTGCATTTTGTGATTTGTATCTGAAAGATTTTAAAATTTTTTCTGTATTGGCCCCCGTGTGGCCATGGATAAGTGCAAAGGTTGGCAAGTGGTCACTTACAGTATATCATTTATCAATAATCCACTTTCTATTTTCTTATCAATAATATTAACAAACAGGTTGTCAATAAGTGTAGCAGTGTGAACTGTGATTCTACTGGGATGTGTTATTGTGGGATATAGACTCATGCTGTACATAGAATTCATGAACTCTGTAATTACATTTTGTTGAAATGGATTTAGTAGATCAATATTGAAATCTCCACAAATTACTACCATTTTCTTACTAGTAATATTATTGTACAGCTTGACTAATTTATCTCTGAATGTCTCAATGCAAGTTCCCGGCGTTCTATATATACAACTTATAATTAGATTTTTTGTTTTATCTTGGTCAATCTCAACAGTAACACATTCTAAAATCCCTGGTAGTGCAAAGGACATTCCATTTACAAGCTTACACCTATACAGGTCATCAATATACCGTGCAACACCACCACCATATTTACAAGCAGCACACAGTATGCACCTAGCGTGGGCATCTGGAAGAGAGGCCGGAAGATGGTGCCCATCTCTTAAAATAGGGCAGTGCGGTGATGTGACAGAAGTGCACATCACCACACTGCACTTCACAATAAAGTGCCATCAAAACACAACCCACATGGGATTAACATATTTAGCCCAATAAATGGGACGTCTCAGCTAAAATAGGATGGTTGGCAACCCTAACATAACCTGCTCCTGAACAGGTTATGTTGGGAGGATCTGTTTAGAGTATTTACACTAGGGTTGCCACCAGTCCTATAAAATACAGTATTGTCCTGTTTTTTTACACTAAAATGATGGGTCCTCTGTTGGATCAATACAAGGCGCGGTTTGTCCTGCGTTTACTAAATGGCGTTCATTTATATAGCGCTTTTTCTCATCTCAAGGTGGCCAAAGCGCTTTACAGATCCTGTTATCCACACATTCACACACTGATGGTGGCAGAGCCGCCATGCAGTGACTGGCCCAACCCACCAGGAGCAACTGGGGGTTCATTGTCTTGCTCAAGGACACTTCAACATGCAGATAGAGTGAGAATCGAACCCCTGACCCTCCGATAAGTAGTCGGCCACACTACACCTGTACCAAAGCCACCCACTAGGTGCTTTTAAGGCAGCATCATCTTATCCGCATTCTGCATGTTGCCATCCTACTCAGTAGTTGTTGGTTGGTTTACCTTTACACACTGCACGCGACGTCATCGCTCAACAGTGATTGGACGAGAGGCAGCTGGGTGGGCTAAGCAGCAGCCATAGTGGCTTCCCGGCTTCTCATATACCAACAGTAAACGTTTGCAAAAGTACCAACATGAGCAGGAAGAACTCAGTGATTGGCTTGACAGCATCAAAGACAACGAGTCCAAGGCAAACTGCAAAGTATGCTGGGAGTGTTTTCCATGGCATATTATGGCACTTCAAACTTTGGCCTCCGAATACTACTCAGAACTCAGAACTCAGAAAAGATTTATTGCCAAGTACATTAACAGATATGACAACTGATAACATACGAGGGATTTGACTTGACACAGAAAACGACCTGCATTTCCGGTGACACGGCAGCATCTGTGAACGCGCCTGTCATCAGAAGGGTACAGGATGCATAGGGAAGAAAGGATAATACAATAGGAAGGAGCAAAAAAACCATTGATTGTCAGAATACTGGTCATATATGATCAATATTATGATTACAAGAAAAAAAAGCCCTCAATGCACAGTTAGCAGACAAAAAAGTTCACAAGGACACAGAGAGAGCAGAGAGTGAATAATCTTTTTCATCAGTTTTTTGAATCAGTGTGGATGTAGTGTTGAATGTAGGTGTTTGTATCAGTTAAGAACAACAAGGTCTCTTTGGCAGGAGATGTTTTGTCTAGCTGCTGGCATTGTCCTTGGGCCATGCAGCTGGCTGTCCGAAGGCCGTGAGCTCAATGTTTTGAAAACAAAAAACTGCAGATAATCTGGAGGATTTGTGTGAGGGGAGTCAGATTCGTCGAATAGTACTGATCCCAGAGAGAAAAAACTTTATATTCTCTTACAGATTCAGTACTTAATCCTTCATTGCTGGACGTTGAATCCTTCATGGACGGCTCTCAGTGTGATCATGATGTAATCCACCTTCCTAGACAGTTCTCCATTTGCCGCTGTCAGAGTCCTCTCCATTTTTTCAATTTGATGGTTGAACCTCGCCTGGCCAGCGTTTTGATAGGTTGTGTCCATCTTCATCAATTTACGGTACACCAGGACAATCCCAGATCCAATCAGAACGATCCCAATCACCATTACTATGAAGACGTACAAATCTTCTACATCTTCGATGGAAAGATCAGACAGGCACAAGAGTTTCCAATTACTTGTGTCCCTCAAATAGCCCGCAGCAGCCGTTCCTGCGGGGCAAACAACCTCCCCCGGGGCACTTTTCCTCGTTGAAAAAATACTACTAAATACTTTATTTAAACAATGATTAAGTTATGATTAACCACAATTACCGCCCCACCATCACCTTGGGGT